>WAAE01007662.1:89987-336656 GCA_013400495.1 Nicator chloris
GGGAGGGGAGGGGAGGGGAGGGGCTGCCCCGGACGTACCGGCGCTGCCCTGCCCCGCCACGGCGGCGCTCAGGGGCACGATGTGCGTTCCGTTCTGTGTGACAGCTTTGATGGGCAGCTGGTGCTGCCCCAGCGGCGCCTGTTGCACTATGGTAACTGTCTGTAAGGGGGCGGGCTGCGATGTCTGGATGATGCGACCAGCAGCTCCTATTGCAGCATGGCTAATAGCAGGGAGAGGCTCCACTTTCACTGGAAAACAGGAGAGGAAATGTGGTTAAAATCAGCAAAGTGCTCAGGAGCCACTTGGTTTCACTCAATCAGCCCTCAGTGGAAGTGGGTTGTTTTACTACTCGCTCCAACATATCTGAGAAATTACAATTCAAAATCTTCAGTTTTAGTCAAACACTTCAAGCATGGCCCTGCAATCATTGATGCCCCAGCCCTGCCCCTCCCTGAATGAGGCTTGGAGCAACCTGGGATAGTGGAAGGCATCTCTGCCCACGGCAGGGGGTGGAACAATGGGCTTTAAGGTCCTTCCAAACCAAACTGTTCCATGGTTCTACAATTCTAGATTCTAAACACTGATCCCTCTGCATGAAGCAGTGCCAAAACAACCCCACAGGTTCTCACCTTTGACTTCCTTGTGGTCTCCATTCTCTTGAGGTTCTACCTTGGGCTGGGTGACCATAGCAGCTTGTGTGACGACCGCCTGTCCCGCGACAGTGTAAGTGTTTGCTGGTGCTAATCCAGTCACGTTGGTGACTGACACAGCTGGGATCTGGTGCACAACGTGAACTGTCTGAACTACAGGCTGCTGGGAGGTCGATGTTGTCACAGGAGTTGCAACAGTGTAGGTGACGGGTTTGATAGCTTGTGGTAGCTGCCGTTGTACAGTAATTAAAACTGGCTGGCTAGAGAGAGGTGATCCTACCAAGAAAGAGGTCAAAATTAGACTGCTAATTTTCATTATTTCTTGTAAACTTCACATTAAAACCTCAGAGAATTAACGAGCTCCTTCACTAATGCCTGAATGAGCCAAAAGGTGATCCTGGATAATGAAGGTTAGGACAAGTGGTTATTCCCAGCCCCAGGCTCAAGGGAAGGGCTGTACTGGCTCAGCAAGACCCACACACCATTTGGGCAGCCCAGCTCTGCCCCCAGACAAAGCTGTGGTCAGCACTTATTTAAGTGAAGCCCTCTCCACAGATGGGAACACGTGTGTGCTGCAGGTGCTGTGTGCAGCATGCCTGCACCGGGGGTGCTCTCCCTGTGCTGCACTGGGAATCCTGAGGAATGCTCAGGACCATGTCTGCTCTCTGTAGTGCCTCATCACCACCAAGAAACTGGATGGCAAATGTATATCAAAGAAGGTAATTAAACAAACACATCCTTATCCCATCACGCTTTATGTTTGTTTCGTTTTAAATAGGAAATTTTTTATCTCTCTTTATCCTTTCAATTCTTTTATCCCGCCCCACTCTGGAAGGACAACATGACCACAGAGGTGTGAAAGGCATTTCCTTATTTCTGTAACACACACAACCTTACATTTTGGGGTTTTGACAAGAGAACTGTTACAAGACAGCACAATCCTACACAGGACAGGCACAGCCTCTCCTCAGCAACGTGACCCAAGGTTCTGGAGCAGCCCCAGGTAACAACAGCCCCTATGTTCAAACAGACCCTCCCTGGCCGTTTGAGCTTCTCACAGATCTGCTCTGAATGTGAAGAGGTGAAATCCATACTTATTCTTGGTGTACATATGAAGTCTTGGCAATATCCTGGTGTCAGCCCTCTGCCCCCCAGCCCCAGTGCCGAGCCCAGGGCTCCTCACCTGGGGCGCTCTGTGCAAATCGCGCTTCTTGTATGACAGCGAGTTTTGGCTGGATGGCGCTGGGCTCAGGTTCCATGGGGACAGGAGATCCTTCCCTGGACAGGCTCTCGGGGGTCTGGACGCCACTGGAGTGCGCAGACAACACTCCAGAGTGGTTAGGAGAAGCTGGGGCACTTCTGTAGTTAGAAATGAAAGCAGCAGCTGATGTGTTTTAACTTCTGAACTGTGACAGCCCATGACCTTCCTCTAATGAGACCGTAACACACTGCCCGCAGCAGGGGAGGACACAGCTACAACCCAGAGCTCAGGATCTTTTAAAAAGCTTCTGTTAAACAGGGACAGAATTTAAAAGCAAACTCCAGGTACAGTTAACGGAGAAGAAGTGGCTGGATGCCTTCTTAGGGAGACTCTAAATCTGTGAAACATGAACATTTCTTCTGGTGGAGAAGAACAATGAGCAAATCTGAGGCTACAGGGCAAGTAGAAAAAGATCTGCACCAGCAGAAAGGCCATAACTTTAGAGGGAATAATTTAAACCCAGGTATTTCCCCATCACGAAATCTGCTCGAGCATTATCAAACTGAATACACAATTGTCATCTCTAAGGTCAATAAAATGGTAGCCAGTATCTGAGAATTTTCTTTGTAAACCGTTTTAAAATCCAGTAGATGGCAGTTAGAAATTAAAATTATAATTCTGCAAAACCCACCAAAGGTACAGCAAGGCTTGCATACATTAACAATCTGATAGTTAGTTATGCAAACTGAGTTCTTTAACACTAAAAACAAGCAATAAACACAAGCCTGGTGTATGGGGCAGCCTCCTAATGAAACACACAGAATTCAAACACTGAGTCTGGATGAAATTAAATTACTAAACTTGTGACTGTATCCGAAGCTATCAAGTCTGTAGCAGCCTGAAGATTAAACAACAGCCATAGTCTTTTTGTTCATCTGGTTTTCCTTACCTAGAAGAGAGTGGTCCCAGAGGGGTTCTAAAGCAAGGTACTCCCCTAGGCCGCCTTTTCCTAAAAGCCTGCTCTATTAATTTGCTTTCAGAGGCAGGGTCTATCCTCCAGAATGAGCCTTTGCCTGGTTCTTCCTGGGAACGTGGTACTTTGATGAAATAACGATTCAGAGAGAGATTGTGACGTATTGAATTCTATGGAACATAAAAAAATATGTAGAATTCATATAACTTTTCCAAGTCAGAATGTGGCCTAGTGCAGCAGTTTGTACTATAGGAGACTCGGGGTTCAGCTCTTTAACTCCTTAATTTAACAGAACTCAGAGCACTACCAAGCAGTGCCATAAACCTGAAAGGACTCTTGCATTTGTCAAATCTTTCCCAACAATTAAAAACCCAGTATGCTAATTGGAAATAACAGGAATCCCATTTATTTCATTCTCTCATGAGAAACACGGTGATTGAAACCAATGTTTAGAACACTACAAATACTTGTGCAGGATGCAGTGTTAAAAACAAGAATAAAAATGATCAATGCTTGTACACCACCCTTCCCCAGGTGTCCCAGCTCCTTCCAGGAGGGCGAGCAGAACACAGCATATACTGATTCTGATCCTATGTGGTAATTCTGTTACTGTGCCACAGTTCAGAAAGAAAAGGCTAAAAAACTTCCAAAGGCAGCTGGATTGTTGTGAATTCACCCACAGTCCAGTTTGTCTCAAAAACAGAGCCAAGAACTTAATGTGTCAATTAAAACACCAAGTGGCAGCAGGTCCTGAACCAGCTCTTCCACATCTTTGTCACCACGGTCCCTTTGCACATTCCCACGTCCTCAATTTGCTGCAACAGCCCCCCACTCCTGCATCAGAGCAATGCACAGAACTGCTGACACCCTCAAGTGGCTCTATCTGTGCTTGGCTTTGCACACAGAATTTCTTTTTATTTTATTTTTTCATTTTTTAACGTAGATAAACCCCAAAATCTCTCTCAATATTATCACTGAACAAGAAGAGACTGATGCTAAGGATTCATCCTGAAACACTTTTGGGGGACCAGAGGTAAATGGGAAAAAGCTTTATGTTAACAAAAGCTCTCAAAAATTAGCAAAGCAAATGTAAAACTTGCTCAAATATCTGAGTTCATGACCCTGATGGTGAGTTTAGAAAACTTAAAGCAGTGATAACCACATATGATTTCTTGAATGCAAACTGATGAAACCAGAGATGGTTTTTTCCCTGCCAAAAACGGAAACATAACTAGAAAGATGCCAAGAACATATTTATAAATTGTATTTATTTCCCCACATGGTAGAATAAAGGAGTAGATCCAAAAGTACCTGCCAAAATAACTTCAGACAGAGGAGTCTTCAAATGCTCATCAAAATGAAACCATTGTATGCTAAAGGATATAAATACCTCTATTTCTTAAGGTATGGGACTGGGACACTGTACATGTGTTTGTACTCTATGTTTTGAATAATATGTGCATATATAGCCTCAAATATGATTTGAAACATCTATCCTAAGTCACCCGAGCTGCAATCCAACTCCTCATGTGTAGAAGCTGGCAGAGCAGTGACTGAACAGCATTTGATTTTCAGCTTTTCCAATTGTTTCTATGAATAGCTGCTGATTAATGACACCAGAACCCACTGTCTGCTGTGCCTATCACCTTGGCTTTAGGAAGCATTACACCCCCAAATCCACACCCTGTTCTATGGCAGAGCTCTTTACCTCAGCATAACTCTGTGTGTGTGTTCATGATGCTCACAAAGCAACATCATCTACACAGATACTCAAGGTACTGCAAAACAGGGAGCAAAACACACATCAACATTTTATAAACAGAGTCTTGTTGCTAAAACAACATGACTGCAGCCAGGATACTGCACTGTTATGTGGGAAAGGGAAACAAAAGAGACTTCCCAGCCACAACAGCCAAGTCCTTGACTAACCAAACCCTTAGCAAACAGCCAGGAACAGCTCCATTCCCCACTAACCTTGGGAGAGTGATCTAGCTTTCATTTAGGCCGTATGACAAGTATGTGATTAATATTTAAAAATCTCTTCCTCTACAGGGAAGGCTTGTATTCTTCAGCCTTCACTTGTGCAGCCAATGTTAACACTTCCTCACTTTCCCCCTCACCTAACCTCTCTAAATTTTACCTCCCTGACAAAAACTGCAGAGTGAGCAGACAGCCCACCATGGACCATGTGCTCCAGGCCCTGCAAACTCTGCTCCTTGGCCTCTCAGACACCCAAAACAGCACCAAAGGCACGGAGCCTTCACTTGTGTCTGGGAAGGCTCTGCCAGACTGATTTGTACTCGGTTAGTCATCCTGGCAAAAGCTGAGGCTGGTCTTGTGAAAATGAAAAGAAAGCAGAAATTAATTCTGCAGAGTTGAAAGGTTTGGTCCAACTGAGTACAGGAATGGGCAAGTTCACAAATCAAACAGTGCATGAACCAGAGTGAGATAATGACAGGCACTTGTTCCTTCACCTGCTGCATGGGCAAGATCACTGTTTTCAAACAGAACTGAACTTGGAGCATTTAATATCTCAATTTTATCTCAAGATAGTAACACGGATGTTTACACAACTGTAAGTTACAGAACATGACACCATTCCTAGATAGCATACAGGATTCAAATCCAGTGCCAAATGCACTTTGCCTTCCCCAAAGTCTGTCTGCATCCCTACTAGAGGTTTAGAGAACACCATTCCATCAATAAAGCAGTATTTCAAAACCAGACTGATGTAAATTGCCCACTTTGTTGGAAAACTTGCAATCAGAAGAAAGACAAGACACTGATTTGACAAATTCTATTTCTGAAAGGTTATGAGGCTTACCAACTGCCTGCTCATGACCATTTACAGCTGCCAGTATTGCTCACATGTAAAAACAAAAATATTCCAGAAATCAAAGTTACCTGCCAGCCCTTGTCTGCTGTCCTGTAGTAGGGATAATTTTTAGTTATGTGCGTGTAAATCCCATTTAGTGTAAGCTGCTTATCCGGGGCCATTGTAATTGCTTGGACTATTAACTGTGCATAGGAGTAGGGTGGCTTAGAGTCATCCTGGACAAAAACAAGAAAAGTCTGCATCAACAAACTTTGAAGAGATACACACTGCTTACTAGATCAAAAGTCATAAAACATCATTAACTTGACTTAGGGCAATTTTGAACGACCAAATCTTGAGGCAGAAAAGAAACTAAGCAAGCTTTGTTCTTCTGATTAGCAATTTTAGGATAACAAATTTTGCAGGTATGTATAACAGCAAAGAATTTTCAGCAGCCTCCAAACAGATCTATAACTGAGACTGCACACAGACCCTCCCCCAAAGGGGACAGGGGTAAAACAATCAATCAATCAATCTCACATCTGATCACAAAACCCTACACGCTGTTTTTAAAGCCTGGCACGTTAAATTACCCCTCAGTGCATACACCTTAGCAAACGAAACATCCCAAGTCTTCCATTCATTTCAGGTGTAATTTCTGGGATTGGTTTCAAGCTGTGTTTACCTTTGGGCTGTCTCCCCCTGAAGCTTCCTTGTCGTTTTCTGACTGTGAATTGTCAGCCATCAAATGTAGGTCAGACGCTATTCCACGACTCATTTTGTACCCTGAAGAGCCTGCGCCGCGGGGGCTCGATGGGCAGGAATTTGCAGCACTGTAGAGCATAAAAAGAAGATCCTACTATTTTGTTATACAGTATATCACCACATTATGTCTCATCAAAAAGCTTTTGCTGCAGCAAAGCCACTACCAGAGCTGTGAGGCTGCAGCTAAAGCACTGTCAGGGCTTCCATTCCAAACCACCTTGCACGCCCTGCTAACCCAGCCACAGAATCAGAACCACTGCAGGAAGAAACCTTGCTCAGGCTTTCCTCCTCAAGACAAGGATCAGCTGATTGATCAGGCTGTAATGAATCTGTGCAAGATTTGCCACCTTAAGTCCACCTTAACTGCATCAGCAACCACAAATTTTGCAGACACTCATTGGAAACAAGACACACGTCCTGCATGGAATTTCTGCCATATGCTTGTGTTCAGTCTGCCCCCCAAAAAATCATTTCTCCTCTCTAGTGTTTCTGCACATTTGAGAAAATATAGCAAGCAGTGAGGTAAAAAAAGGTTTGATTCTCATTTACATTGAAACTAGTATTATTTTCAGTGTTTACAGATGTGTGCACATGCTTACACATAGGTATGTGTATAAAAATCATGAAGTATAAATGGGATGCATCAGCACTGACTCAGCTGATTTAATGCAGTATTAGGCCAACAGAGCAGATACTCTGTTAGAAAGCAAGAGATGGTGCCAAACACCAGAAGAGTATCTCCTAACAGTTCACATTTTGCCATCCATCACAGAAAAACAGCTGAAACTGTATCTAATTCCACTAGAACATCTTTCTACCAGCAGTCCCCTGCCTTGCAGAGTCCACAGAAACTGCAGCTGCACGATGCCAATTTTCTTGTATGATTTCCTTTTAGCCAAGAGGAAAGACAAAGTCAGCAGGTGAGGTCCATCCCCTTACCCAAAATAATTTTGGCAGCTCTCTTGCAAGGACACATACTCTCTGCAATTCATACTGCAGCTGATTTCAAGGCAGCCCTCGAAAATTCAAAAAAAAAAAAATAGAAATCTCAATAGCTGCACCTGCTATGCCCCCAGAACCAGCTTTATCTCCAAAGACAATCTTTAATCTTTGAATCTGTGGTTCAAAACATCAACCACAAATAAATCTAGACAATGTTATTTAAATCTATACACTAAAGCTTGAACAGTTTTCATCTGTCAAGGTTTGATTGTCTGCCTGGCCGCTCAAGTTTTCTGCTACTTCCTTTTTTATGTACAGAAGGAGGCAAACACTACAGGTTGGGCAATATATACTTACACTGAAAGTATCAAAGCTTCACGTCCCAAGAAATCCACCCATGATTTGTTACTAGTGATATACTTACTATAAGAGAGAGATGGCATTTTTTAAGTGTTGTACAGAAGAATCCTTGGTTAGAGCCAAAATGTGTAGCTAATTTATTTTTTTAGATATAGGTCACTCCTGCTCTGTGTTTTCATGTATCAGCTGACAACATCCCTATGCTCTGCTCTCTTCAGCATATATTGACAAAGAGACACATATGGTATAATCAAAGCAAGTTTACAAGTCTTCTACAAAACAGGATGATTTGCAAAGAAACTGTCAGGCTTTGCTCTCAAAATAGACTCTAAACTGTCATCTTTTTTTTTTCTGTAATAAACCACTCAACAGGTGCATGAAAGCCCTGAAGAGAATTACAAAATTCATAGCGAGGCAAAGGCAGTGGTGATAGATGGGATATTATCTGAAATATTTGTGAGCTGCTCTGTCATTGGCAAGATGTGTTTTCCCTGAATCCTTATAAGAAAGCAAACCTGTTACACAGACAAGTCTAGGTATCTTTTCTCTCTGCTTCCATCATTTAGGCAGGTAACAAGAAACACTCCCAGATAGAGAGCAAGAGCTTGGCAAGCATGCAAGAAGTCAATTATCTTTCCACTCAAATCTCATTAACAAGTTGTACCTTTTTAAAAAGCAAGCACAGACAGTTCTTCACTCAAGTGAAGATGCAGGAAGTGAGAGGGCAGAAAAAGCTTTCAAAACCACGTACATGACTGAAACAACTTTCAGTGCCTTGACATGGAAGTTTTGCTCCTGATCTTTCCAAGACTTTGAAAAATTCCATCTGAAGTAATCTTACCCATTTGTGAGGATGGGTTACTGGTTTATCTGAGTTTGGTCCCAAGGAACAGGTGGGACAAGGGCTGCAATTACCAAAGAAGCAGCAGGACAAGGAAAATCCTGGCTCACCATACCTGGGATCAGCTATCCTAACACTGAGCTCTGCACCTCAGCCTGTGCTTTAAGTAAAAGGCCTGCTTACTTCCAGCAGCAACTAACCAGTAACAAATTTTCTGCAGTTAAGAGATCAGTCCATTTTCCACACCAATAATAACCCAAACCACCATTTTTCCTGATGATGAACTTCAGGAGGACAGTGGCAAATCAGGACATTTTAAAAGGGCGTAATTTAAAATTGTGTCATTTGAAGAGTTGCAATAAGCATGCAAGACCAAAAAGCAATTTAAATTGTTGGAATGCAAGAAAAATGCCAGGCTCCTGAGCAGACTGTTCCACAATGAACATGTTAAACCAGAGTATCACAGACTGTTCATGCAACTATGTCAGCAGAAAGGGGTTTTTTTGAGGCAGGTAAGGCTGAGCTTCAGCTGAATTTTGACCTCAAAAGCAAAATACTGAATGAGAAAGTTGTGCTGAGCCTGACTGATCCCACCTGCAGGGTTTAAATACCTGATAGTTCCTGTGGGAGAAGGGAGAGGGCTGATCAGGTGAGCCATGTTGTCTGGAATGTTTATTGTTAAGGGAGAGATCTGGGGTTGCACAGGCTTCACTGGGGACTCCGGGGCCTCCTGTTTTTCTCTCTTTTCATTGGACAGAGCTGTGAATGTTATCTTGATGTTTGTGCTGGGGAACCTGAAAGTACAGCTGAAAAATAAAAAAAAAAGAACAAAACAAATATATGAGCCACTTGTTTACAGAATGTAAGACTTTCTGAAAAACTTGCACATTATCACCTAAGCTCATTTAGAATTTATAAGCTACAATATTTATGTAATTACCCACGACCATCTTCATTTTACAGATCATAAAGGGAAATCAACGTGACCAGAAAAAGATCCCCAGGTAAACAACAGACATTTGTAAAGGAATACAAGCAAATGCAATTCTTTCTAACAAGGACAGTTTGTGCATTGTCTCTAAATTTCTCGAGGTTCATCCTGATCTTGCAGTAGCCCCAAAGTAGAGCTATTTTAAAAACAAAAACTCATTATTTTATGATGTCAAGGAATGGCTTCAGCAAATGAACAAGTTGGTCCACGATAGCAGAATGAATCAGAAGCATAAACATTGGCCAATTTGAGGTCTAACCAGTTTCATAGACTGGTCTAAGAGATTGGGGTTCTTTTCTCTTAAAATACCTATTAAATTAAGCATATATCAATGCTAATTCTGTTCATTTACTGAGTATACTGCTGCTTTAGCATTACATTCAAATACCTTTTTCAGAGCTGAATTTAAGACTCAATTTCAGTAAACTGCCTATTTTCATGCATTACCAAGGATTACATGCCTAAATTTAATGACCACCAATAAATTAACAATGTGCAACTGTTTAAAAATTTGAAAAATAAAATACAATGAATGTACCTTAGGATAATCCCCTTTCTACATCCCTGTGCACATTTAAAATTGAACCCAATTAAACAGGACATGCTTGTATCTCACTTCTCAGTAAATAAATTTGCTCAATCTTGAGCAAATAAGAAACTTAATTTTGTCTCAACAAAAGCATCCATAAAAATACAGTTCAAATAACTTTACTACCTCCTCGTCCTTAAGTTGTTAGACTACACTGAGCACTAAACCCACGATGACATTTACACACCTCCCACACGATGAAAAGGACTTTCCAACGACACTCTACCCAGAAACAAACCTCAAAAATGTTGGGGTTTGGGTTTGTTTTGCTTTTAAGTGCTTCTAGGCAGCCCTAGTTTTATACAGAAAGGAAAGAAGCACATGCTGGAACAAGGAGTAAGAAATGAGCTATGAATGCAAAATAGAGACTGTAAATAAAAGTGATCATTTCTCTGGAAAAATATATTAAACATAAAAGTGATGTAAGAATTGGCAGGAACACTCAGCTGTGGAGTAGCCTTAGAAATGAACTCTCCTGTGTTTTGGCTTTCATATCTTAAAATGAATCTAAGGATGTTTATAGAACAAAGGCAGCATTTGATTTTCACTATGTCCCTTGCCACATGCACCACAGTGGTTCTTTCTCTCTACAATCCACACTCAAGGATCAGGAAAAAGAGAAAGAATTGACAGTGACCTTCCTTTTCTCTCTGTCTTACTTCTGAGTACAGACCGTGTCCGCATTTAACAGGCGACCTATTTCTGGAGCATGCTCAATGTACTAAATTAGGAACAGAATCTATGCCAAAAAACTGCACATGTATTTCAGCAAGGAAGTTAAATGGACCAACTTCTGGGTTGGGTTTTTTTAATATATTCAGTAGCAACTCATTTCTTTGCTTTTTCCAGTAGAAAGGATTTTGTGCTTGTATCGTTTTAGTGACAATGGAAAGGGGTCTTGGTTGTTTTGCTAAACAAAATATTTTCCAAGCATTTCTTTTAAGCAGCAATAAAAACAACACTCAAGTGTATGCAAAGACAGCCAAAGATTAAGTAAAAATCCCTGTGAGAAAGTGAACAACATCTGCTTGACACAGATGCATTTCAATTTTAGTCACCTTCCCTATGCATTTCATGAGGCTATTCCATACCTGCAAATCTACCTTAAATGCTGTTAAGATCAAATTTATTTCAACTCAAGAAAAATATGGAAAGAATTGGACATGGCTTTAGGTGCTAATTCCCTGGTTAGAGTCCCTATTGCCTGGTAAAATCCACCCCAGTGCACAGCCAGGGTGAGGACGGGCAGGAGGAGGATGAGGATGAGATGGATCTCCACAACTTCAGACAGAAGTACCAGGAACATGGAAAGGCAAAAAAGGAATACTCAGCAGTTCCTTTGATATTCCATGTAGACACACACATATTAAAAGATTTCCCTTCTTACCCTACTGCAGCCCAGAATGCATCATCTCCCTCTCTGGTAAACAAGGCAACAGCACAGACATGGAGCTCTCAAATGTTCATCAAGGTTGGAAAAAAACACCCACAAAAAGCAGCCCCAAACACAGGAGCTTTGACCAACCAGGGGGACTCCAGAGGTTCTAGACTTGTCAAACTTGGACCTGACAGACATGAAAACCCAGAGGTATCTCCAGTGCAGTTTACATTTCCCAGGCCGAGCCTGAAGTAAGGAAGATACAATGTACTTACAAATTCTTGTCTGGTTGGAGCAATAAACACCTGAATATTATCAAAAGGCCACATCTGTCAATTGATACATACTTGCAAATAGTTTGTTTTTTTTTTAAGAGAAGGATATTTTTATAGCTGGAATTCAGCCAAAAAGCAGAATAAAGAGTGTATACGAACTAACAGAATTCCTGAATAAATTGCAGTTATGCAAATGTGTTATATTTACATCCAAAATCAAAGTACAGAAGATGTTCTAATTTGATCAGAATCAAGTTGCTTTTGGCATATTCTTTAGTGATACGATGAACTAAACAAAAACCACAGAAACACCCACAGGGAGAGACCTCATCAAACATTTAGTCCTCAACAAGCTGAATTGGGTTTTACTCACTGTTCAGAAGTTTACAATAGTTTCACAATATATTACCACAGCATGGCTGCTGGAGGAGAAACTCATCTAGACAACCCACTTACGAAAATCCCGAAGAAATAAAGCAGTTTTGTAAGCTGTTTTGTACATTTATTACAAGTCCAGGTGAGCATCACAACAGAGCCACTGCATGACCCAGGGAACCACAGAGGAGGTGTCACAACTGAAATGCAACTCATTACTTCAATTATCTCCTTTAAATTAAATAAAGCTCATTGTGGGTTGACTACTAGAAAAGAGACAACAAGCATCACATCATATCAAACTATTCCATGGACAACTCTTCTGTATCTGCAGTTCCCAGCCAAATACAGTGATGCTGATTCAGGCAGGACCTCTACAGACTTTAGGGACTTTGCAGATGCCTAAGAAGTGTCTCAGAGTAAAAATGTGCAAAGTCTGGTTTTGTCACATCTGTATTTCCAATATTTTCTCACTTCCCCTCAGCAGTTCTGTCCATAATGCAGGGAAAAGCTGATGATACACTTGTAGTTCTGCCTGTGTGAAAACACCATCTGACTGGGAAGGAGGAATTTCATCCTGTCTTTATCTGGGAAACCAAAACACAGCAGAAGAATTCAATTTCTTCCCTGTACATAAACCCTGCTGTGACACCCAGAGCCTCAGTATCCTTTGAATTATTCCAGTTTAATTGCCTTCTAAGAACCAGGACCAAAATCAGACAGGAGCTGCCATGCCACTTTGATCAGCAGGTTCTTTTATCAGCACCTCCAGATTTTACATTCAAATAGATTATAAGGGTTCAGCAGTGATAACCCCTGAAGTCACAGTAGTTACAACTGCACAGCTCAATTCCTTCACACTGACTGTGATACTGAACCCCTGTTAACTTAAAGATCCCCTGAGATTTAATCAGATCTAAAAGAATAACAAGATGCCTGGTTTTGAACTCTTGTTGATTTACTGTGAACCAAGGACAGCTTCAACTTTTCACATTAAAAAGCCAAGACTCAAAAAAGAACCCAGTCAGCATCTGGGAGACTGCTTGTGTCGATTTTTGACTTCAAGTACTTTCAAGGTGAACCCAAGCAGAGTTAACTCCCCACAAAGAGAAGCAGAGGTGGTTATCAACATCTGCACCACCAAACACAGCTTTTCCACTTCAGTTTTCTCTGACAGCATAGCAGCCTGAGATGATACTATTTGTACTTCCTCCTGCTATTTTGATCAGTGAACTAACAAAAAAAACCATGGAAACCACCATTCTTCTATGGTCTTTCCATGGAAGGGAGATTTGAAACAAATTCATTTTCTAATTCCTCTTACCTACCTACTTGTGATGTACTTCCCAAACTTTCCCCTTGCTTCAGTGAAAATGACTCGCACAGCCAATCCATTTATTTATATTTCTGGTAGAAGATGTGCACACTGACACTTAATCACCTACAGTGCACACTCCCAGGCCCAGTTTGGAAACACTTGTACTTCGAATGTAAAGCAAAAATTGAGTTTTTACGTCTTTCAGACACAACTAGAGAGAAATCAAGTTTGGAAGGGACCTCTGAAAGTGTCCAGCCCAATCTCCTGCCCAAAGCAGGGTAACTTCCAAGTTAGACCAGGTTGCTCGAGGCCTTGTCTCTCCAAATTTTGAAGCCTTCCAAATATAGAGTTGGGCAGCTCATTTCCTCTCAAGCAGTGAACAGTTTTCTCATTTGTACAGATACAAATTCTTCACTGCAACTTCTACAGCTGCTTGTGCCCAAACTGTGAGCCTGCTGGCACAGCCTGGCTGCAGGCTTTCCACAACCACTCCTTAGGCAGGGGAAGGCTGCACTGACATCCACCCTTGGGCTTCTGCAGGAAAAGAAAATGAAATGAAATTGAGGTCCTTTAGCCTCTCCCTGTGCCCTGAGCATCCCAGCAGCGAGTCCATTCAAGCAAGTGCCCACTGGAACGTGGTGTTTGGAAATTACAATTTGATTGACTTCCTACTAATGGGTAAATTCCAGTTTGAAAGCATAAAGACCCTGATTTCATCTTTTCTCCATTTGTTGCTTCATTTATTATTGATTCCATCACAATGGATTAATAGGATATTAATTATAGATTAAACAATATGTGGCTGTGGTTTTTAACTGGTTTTTAAATAAAAAAGACTTAAAAGATGAGTCTTAGCAAGTACTACTAGAAATACCATGGAAGTGAAAAAAGCTCAGCAAGTTGAAGTATGATTACCATATTTCAGTGTCTGAATTTTCTACCAAAAGACTTCTGACTGCTCAACACCAAGAGCAGGCATACTGAATTATTCACATCAAGAATTTATTTTTAAGACTTTGGGCAGTGTTTAATTGAACGGGAAGTCAATACCACAGTACATTTCTGGAATAGAGTCGTCACCTTTAGAGCTAAAAGAATCAACAAACCCAAAACTTATTAAGAAAACAAATTGAACTAAACTGCTGTTTTTATTTGCAGATAATCTAAAAGTACCCAACAGTTTAAAGTCTGGGCTTCCAAGCTAATAACAAAGGCGATATATAAATCCATCCAAATAGCCATATACTGACTAGCCATCTGAAAACTACCAGCACTGAATGATTACTAATAAAGGTTATTAAGAAAATACCACACTGTTTTTTACAGTAGGTATTGTCTCAACTCTTTAAACAGAAATAACTGTTCAGGTATTTGTTTTACAAAGTCTTTTCTAGGATTACATTAAAGAAGTATTGTTGTAATGCTTTGCCACCACTAAGAGTATAGGAAAAGTTATCATGGATACACTGAAAAGAGTGATCCAGTATAAAACTAGTCAGATTATAATTATTTTCTTATAATCCTAAGCAGGGATAACTTTCTCAATGGGCAATCTGTTCATGTAGGTGCTGGTGCTCCTGTCAGATATTTTGGTATTTGTCAACCTTTCTCCATTTTTGGCAATGGGAGTATCTGGTTTTCTCTATTGATGGGAGACTGGTAATGAAAAACAATTATTTATATTAATGTAGCACAAAGCCCAGCTCCTCTAGTAGATTTTTAGAAAGGACATTTTTGATACCCTCCTGCTTGCAGCTGACCACAGCCTGGGAGAAACCACCCCAGCCAGAACACGGCATCACTTCCTACAGGCCACATCCACAACCACTGTGCTGGGATGGATTCCTCCTCCTCCTCCCTGCTTTGAAACAAAATCCTGATGTGGCTAATTTACCAGAAATTTGCATTCAATTATGCTTGGCCATTACTAGTCAGGACACTTCTAGAGGTTACCCAAAAAGCAACTGCCCTTTAAAGAGTGGCAGCTTTTTCCTCTGGGGACTGAATCCCGACCTCACATGTATTCCCCTTTAATTCCCTGTATCCTTTGCAATTGATTTCTGTGGCCCAAAGATCAATCTTTGCACAGCATGTCCTCCACACAGAGACCAGGAGGGCTCGAGGCACGCTCGACCTCTAATGCCATAAGGAACAAAGCATTGGCAGATTGTTAAACCAGCAATCAGAATTTCTATTCTGAGCACTGGGCATTGTCTTCACAAGGATTTGGGTTATTTTTTCAGGTGAGCCATCGCTGTCTATGCAGTGCCATCAAACACGATGGAAAACACCCTAAAGAGCAAGATCACCGATCCATCTATCTCTATTCTCTGATCTCTTAAGATTCAAAAGCAAAGATCTATGCAACATCAAAAGTGATGAAATATTGCTGTAGTCTCATGTTAATTCAAGTTGGCCAATAAAACACTTGTAGTAAATTGTAAGCAAAGGCTGGAAATACAATCTAGCTGTAAATTACTGGCTCCCCCATGGGAAACCTCAGTTACAGACTTCCCTGCTCATGTTTTAGCAAGTGCATAAGATGTATGTAAAGCTGTTGGTTGATATTCCTTACAGGAACGGTGCTGACCTGCCTCAGAAGGGTCTGGAACAAGCCTGCCTGTGTCAAAAAATGATCCTATGACAGCAGAATATTGATGATGACAACAGGAACATTCCTGAACCACCAGCAGCAAATACAAACAGAGTAATAAACACATGACCCCATCTGAAATGGTGCTCAGCTCGTTCCCACTCACAGAGCTGACGTCATGAGAAACTGGGCATTTTTAACCCTGTGTTCACAGCAGTTTCTCTAAGGCTATTTCAGAGTTTAGACTGAAAAGACTGTGCTGAAGTTGTTCCACTACAGCAAATCTTGCTGCAAACGTAAAGGATTCTATTAACAACTTGAAGCTGATCTCACTCCTCCCCTGCATTATTACAGAAACGGGCGTTCACAGTGTATCACAGATTTTCAAAGGTTCTCGTTTCAGCAGCCAGGATCTCTTTTCTTTCCATACCAACCACACAACACTGGTACAGATCAGCAGCAAAAACATTTAGGTTATCTTACAATCATGCCAATGTGCTGTGCTTAATTAAAACTACCTATCTCAAAATCGCAAATTTCCACTGCATTATCCTCTTTTCTTAAAGGGCAAAATATTTAAACCAGCAAGAAGGAAAAAAACCCCCAACAAAACAGAAACCCAAACAAAACCTACACAATTTCAATGCAGTAGCCCTGCACAGGCTGCAGGACTGAGAAAGCACTTGGCCTGCAGGCAGGAGTGTAGGCAGCAGTTACTGTAGAAACCGAGCTCTTCCCTGCTTTTCTCTGAGCAAAAGAAAGACACAAAAGAGCTGGAAAACAGCGATCGATGGGAAGCAGCTTATAAAGCTGCTTGTCACATCTGCTGCAGGAAAACCAGACACTAATTCATTAAAACTGCTCATGTAATGCCTCTGGAATTTGAGGCTCCCCAGCCTGTGAACACAAAAGAAACTCTGCCTATGGAAACACTGCATTTTCGGGTGTTTAGCATCTCTGTACACAAAAGCCGTATGCAGAGCCAGGTTGTGTGGTCTCAATCTCTACATTTCCTACTAAACTATAAAAACAATTCAACATTTGTCCAAAAGCTTAAATGCCTCTACCTTTGCCAAATTGCAAACAGTCCCAACATATATCACTCTATATAACACAACCGCTTCCTGCTTAAAAAACACAAACAAAACACAACAGGGAAACAAATCAATTATAATTTTTTCTTCCTTCCAGATAACTGCATTTAACCGTAAATATGCAAGCTGCAACTTTCTCCATGACTGTAAATGCCATTCCAAAACTTTCCATAAAGCACAGGATTTACAACCACAGCTGAGACAAAGTTGACAAACCAAACCCACTCCATCCTTTCCCATCATGTTGGCTGCTTACAAGTGCCTGGCACCTCAGTCTCAGTCACAAGGTACTCGTGGGGGTGCAAAAGTTCATATGGAAACACTGAGGTTCTAATAATATCAATCAGTGTTAAATAAAAGCTATCAGCAAAGCAAACCAAACTGCTGGGAGCCAAGCAGACAGTTCCTGGCATCTCACATTCCTTACCATTAAAGCAGTAGGAGGAGTACAGTGAACAAGTGCTGTCATGATGTGTTTTGACGCAAGCATAATCATAAAAAAAGCACTTGTGACTCATACATTACTTTAGTAACAAAAGCCTTCATTTATTACCTCATCAGAGACCTGCATTCCATTGCAAAATTATGCCCAAACTTCCTAATCGTTACCAAGAGAGCAGCAACCCACTGAGGCAAGGCTGCACAATGATTATTCCTGATTCAAGGAAGCAAAGTTTATTTTAGATGGGCTTTTCAAGGCAGAGCTCTGCTTCCAAGAGCAGCACAACCTTTTATTTGACACAGAAATCCATGACTAACTCAGGCCATTGAAGAATGACAAAAACTGCTTCCTACCAACTTGAACTTTGAGTAGACAGCAGTGTTTAATTTCCCCTCTAAATCTGCCTGTCTGGTCAAAGAACAGGCTTTTTTCAGCCTCCTCTCACAGAGCTATGGGCATTAATTAAATTTCACAGTTGCCTACCTAAAGATGTCTGATGGTCAACAGCCATTTCATATTCGCTGTGGTGATACTGCTGGGCTGAGAATCTTAACAGAAATCAAGATTTTGTGTTATATTCTGAGATTTTTTTTATAAACCAAGCATGCTCTCCAGAATGTTTGTTTGAACAACTTCTCAATTTTCCTTCTATTTGCAAATTCCTAAAACTTTTCTCCTGAATGTGCAGACCCTCTAGAAATGTGCTATGCACTGACTGCTCCACACTGTGACATAAATTTAGGTTCCTTTGTCACTTGTGTGGACACTCAAGAACCAATCAAGACGCCAAAAAGTCTGAAAAGCCACAAAGTAAAGAAACTAATCTACAACAAACATGTTGTTATTGGAAAATATCCTTCAAGAAGCACCCCTCCTCCTCCTGAGCTGTTCTGAGATCATGCCAAGTTCTCAAATCATGGGCTGTGTAAGGGGCAGCAGGAAAGTACAGAAGGATAAAAGCAAATAAAAACAACAGACATGATTTAACCACTCAGAGAGTCACGCAAGTAGAAATCTGTCCAGGAATAAAAAAAAGAGACTCAATAAAAGTTTTCATGAGAATACAGGCCAATCATTGTCATGTACTGAAGGAGCACCAGCACAGAGAAGGAAAGGGTACAGCACAGCCACACGAGGCAAGGGATTAAAGTCTCCAAGCGTAAACTTGGGCCCATGTTTGTCATCTGTCTCCAGGGTGAGTAAAAATGGGCACACACTTCATGATGCCCATGACACAGAAGGGAAAAGCCTGAAGGGGTTTGAATCAGGGCTAGGGATGGCTGTGTTGCACTGGTTTAAAGGGAGTTTAGGTGCAGACACACACACACACTCCTACTCACACCTCTTCAACATTAAGGAAGATGAAACCCACTCCAAACAACATCTACTAAAGTAATGAATACAAACCCAGATTCCCAAAGCAGAAGTTCCTACCAGGCTCTCTGCAATAAAAGCCTGACCTCAGGTACATTTCATGGGATATAGGGATGTGACAGCTCTGTGCTCCAAACAGGGCAGGCTCTCCCTGGCCTCCTGCACCAGCTCTGGTCCCAGCCACTATAACTGCAGTTCCCTGCATCCAGGAGCCACTGGTATCTCCAGTGATATACACTGATCCAGCAGAAAACTACTCAAGTTGAAATATAGAAGTCTGCTGATGCTTTAGTAAGTTTAAGCCACCTCATAGTCTAATCTTGATTCAAAAAGACATCATGAGACCTGAATTAAAAGCTGTGCTGTACTATATTACACAAGACAACGCTCCCAATATGCAACTGTTCTAACCATTCTCTTTGAAAGCTTGAGATTTGAACTAATATAGAAACTAATATAGAAAGATAAGCTTCCAAAACTAATTTCTGTGCTACTTTCAAGGTCTTAATTATAACTAAGCCACTGCTGTCCCTTTCATTAAAAAACACTGACATACTGCACACAGGTCAGCTTGGTAGATCCAGTGGGTTTTGAACTCTGAGGCACACCAAAGTTTAGGGACAGCAGCATTCACATGGGAACAGTGTATGTAAGAAAGCCCAAAGGACAAGGAAAAACAGCACCAACATCTTCAAAAACAGGGAGCAGGGAGGGAGTAAGAGAGCTCACCCTGCACACCAAGTAATGCCTTTCAAAACCCAAGGGATTGGTTTTAAAGACAAGGCAAAGCTCTGCCCTGATAAAAACTGCTGGAAAAGAGCACTTATATTTCATCATCTGCCTGCCCATGAAGTATTATTCCCATTTTCAAAAACAGATTAAATGGATTTGTGACTTGGCCAAGCCGTTCTGGCAAGTGTGCAACAGAGTTGGGAACAGAACGTATTTTTCCCAACACCCAATCTTTGTTTAAACCATTGGATCATCCCCCAATTCTTCCTTTTTCTACAACCACTTTGAGGCAAAACATCAAGTGAGAGACATGTCTTCAGGAAAAGGGAGATCAGTTCATTAAATTAGACTGAAGTACCTCAATCAGAGTTTGTTGCACAAGAGGAGCTGTTTAAGGAGCACAGAAGTAGTGGCTGGGAAGCCTACATGGCAAAAAGCAACACATACACACATATATCTTAAGCCATATTTCACATTCTCCCAAACAGAGCTAAAAGAACTTTCATTTCATCAGTACTTTACCATTACACCATGAAAACTGCTTATTAAATGCATACACTCTAATTAAAATCTATACAGGTAAATACTGAAGGGTTTGAGGATGTTGAACGACACAAACCTCATTTCCCACACATCTGTGAGAAGCAAGGCTTTCTCCCCCCTTACTGAACAGAAGAAAGGCAATATTTCAAGTAATTAAGAAAAAAAGAAGAAAAAGCCAAAATTTCCATCTTAATACTGAAAGGTATGTGGAGAGAAAGGAATCTTCATTTGCTGTCCTTCAGTACCGAGGAGTTCCTCATTCCAGGTGACAAACAGCTGTCAGGTTACTACAAGTGTTACTCACTCGTGTCACTTGTCCTGTGCAGAAGCACCAAAAACATCCCTGCAATGCATGCCTGGAGGTGTTCAACAACAAAGGGCACATCCTGCCCCTGGTGATACTGAAGGACTCACTTTCATTTTGCTTATCTGTGTTAGCTACTGTTTTTAATTAACCATACACCTACTCTGCCCTATACCAACAGAATGAAATTGAAAAATAAATCTTTCATTGGCCAGAAACAGCCAGATTTTTTTTTTTTTTTTTNATGAAATTGAAAAATCTTTCACTGGCCAAAAACAGCCAGACTTTTTTTTTTTTTTTTTTCTTCAATAACCAAATTGCTTTAGTGATGAAAGTACTATTTTCACTTTTTCTTTCTTGTCCTATGTAAATCAAGGACAGTGCTGTACACTCTTCAGCCTGGGTTTACTCTAACTGCATTCCTGCAGCCAGGATCAGAATCCACAAAGGCCAGATCAATCCCACACAACAAAGAACGTGGGATGGAGGGTGATGACAAGAGTATCTCCTTAGGTTGTGTGAACCAAACCCAATCTTTTTTCTGAGAATAAACCAACCATGTCTTGAGAGCAACTTCTTTTGGTTTAGCTTCAAATTCCAACCTCTTTTTATTGTTATTATTTTGTGATTTAGCTCTTCCAGAGCATTGAATTTTCTAAAAACAGAGTATCTAAAAGGAAAAAAATGGTCCTGGTACATAATACATTGTTTCACTCTGCTTTAACCTCTGGTCATTCTGTGAAACATGTCAGACCCAAAGCAACTTTGTAGGCAGTAACTGACACAGTATCAGTTAAAGACTTCCAGAACAAAAACTAGTTCTGAGCTGACTCTTCCGTCCAGCACACAAGTTGATGTAATTAAGTTTATAATATGATTGAAATGCTGAAAAAAAGCGAGCTGCAATCAACACCAGGAAGGTTCTTAGGCAGGGGAAGATCCTCCAAACTGCTCAAACAATTAAAACTTCACTGGATGAGCAGAAACTTGCAAAGCTTTCCTACACAGAGATACAGATAAAGCAAGGTGTCTTAGTTCCACTCTCCCTGGAAAAGCAAGTGACATTTCTCCAAGTCAGGCTTCCCCGGTTTATCAGCTGAGCATCTTCCCTCAATGCAACTGTCAAAACAGTCATAAAACAAAAAATCCTCCAAATTATCAATTATAAACTCCTCACACATCTGTAAGCCGGATCTTCCCTCTAGCAGAATACCATTTGCTGTTAAAATTACATTTCTGTTAATGCACAAATATTGATTGCTACAATTTCTTTTTTTTTTTGTAGTGAAATTCCAACCCAGGATTGCATATTTAACAATTTCAGCAGTCACAGGATTACTTCAAAATTCCACTGCAGAACCTATTTGTCTGGCAAAGCTGAAGAGATGCAAATGAGTTCAATGCATATGCTGCTGCACAAAGAGAACTGCAAACACTAATTTTCACAGCACTTCAATTAACGTGTTTCCATTCACACTTAAGAATCAACTGATATTTGAAAGATTTCGATTTTCAGAAAGATGTGCTGTGGTGAAATGAAATGTTAATCCTTAGTTACAGAAAGTGTTTCCTATTTTCTTATATGTGTACAGCATTATACTACACTTCTGTCAATTATGACAAAAAACTTTTACCCTGAGAATATACATTTTTTTCAATCCCTATGTCAGTATAGGAAGCACCACAAAAAGAGTGGCATTTCCCATAATAACCAAAGTGATCAAAACTTGAACTTACCATAAATACTGAAGTAGCAGCAAATACTACTACAGATGTGGAGCCCACTTCCCTTGTTTTTAACTCTTACATCTAATTATTTTATACTCTTAGAAATACCCATCTGGAAAAGTAAAAGACTAATATGCTAAATCCTATTAAGGAACAGTGAAGCAAAAATGGAGAAGATAACTAAAATATGAATCTAAGAGACATTTTAACAATTCTGGAGGGCATGACCATGGCCTTACCCAGCATTTTGATAATATGTACACCTTCCCAGTACACAACAACATGCAGGCTTTAAGTCAGAAAAGCTAAAAACTAAGATAACAGACACATTAGATGATTAAAATCAGTCTGTATAAACCTGCATTTTTTCAACATCCTTTTTCAAAATAAGAGATCATCAGGATTTTTTTACAAGTTGCTCATTAAATATTAACTTTAATGCACAAGTTTGTTTGTTATGTTTTTCAGAGTCAAAAAGATGCATTACATGTTTTTAAACTATCAGTCCTTTAATCATCACCAGGAATCACAGCAGGAAGACCTTATGAGCACTAATTAGTTCATTTATAAATTGTACCTTTCACTCAGTTTTGCTGACTCTCATGAGAAAACACCAGTCAGTTTATACGAAAGTGCCAGGAGAATTAGTGACTTTTCCCCAAGAACTGCAAAGGTAACAAGACACGACACCTTCACCTCATACAGAGAGCTTGAAAGACAAGAAACCCTGAATTCTTCATCACCATTCACAAAACAAAACACGAAGTTTACCAGAGACTACAGAAACTGCTTATCAAATATCTGTGTTTGAAGATACGTCTGTGGTGAAGCACAAAACGAGAACCAACAACCACAAACAGTTTGGACCAACTAAAAATAGCACCAGCACAGCTTTGTTGTTTTTCCAGTCCAACTTCATTGTTCCCAGTGGTGTCCTTTGTTTTCCTTACTCCAAAGTTTGTGGTTCACATCCACGAGCAGAAGCACTAAGGATCTCTCCTGCCTGGGGGGGAGGTGGCCAGAACACCTCTGCTTGTTAAACCCCTCAGTGATCCAACCAACCAAAGCAACACCAGCTGACCCAGAAAAACAATGTTTTATAAGAAAATAGTATTCTTTGGGGTTAGTGTGAGAACCTGCCCACGAGGGATCTAGTGGTGCCACAGCCAGCATAAGGAGTGCTCCAGACTCACCCTGGAGAAAAGGAGGCTCGGGAGGACCTTCTGACAGGAGGGTGCAGCCAGGTGGGTGTCAGGCTCTGCTCCCAGGGAACGAGGGACAGGACAAGAGGAAACGGCCTCAAGTTGTGCCAGGGAGGTTTAGGCTGGATATGAGGAAAAATATCCTCACAGAAAGGATGGTCAGTCCCTGGCACAGGCTGCCCAGGGCAGTGGCAGACCCTACAGACAGGATTAGCAAGCACAAAGAGTAAGACCTTCCAAGAGGAGACAGCTTTCACGCGGCCCACATTGAACATCTTTGTCCATGGTCTGGTCAAGGGGACTGAGGGCACCCTCAGTCATTCTGCAGATGATGCCAAGCTGGGTGGGAATGCTGTTCTGCTGGAGGGCAGGAAGGTTCTGCAGAGGGATCTGCACAGGCTGGATCCATGGGCTGAGACCAATGGTTGTGAGGTTTAACCAGGCCAAGTGCTGAGTCCTGCACTTGGGTCACAGCAGCCCCTGCAGTGATCCAGGCTGGGGCAGAGTGGCTGGAAAGCTCCTGGTGGAGAAGGTCCTGGTCAACAGCAGCTGAACATCAGCCCAAGTAGCCACAAAGGCCAGTGGCACTTGGCCTGTACCAGCCATGGTGTGGCCACAGGACCAGGGCAGTGCCCGCCCCCTGTGCTGGGCACACCTCAAATCTTGTGACCAGTTTTGGGCCCCTCACTACAAGAAAGACGTTGTGGGGCCGACACATGTCCAGGAAAGGGAACAGAGCTGGGGAAGAGGCTGGAGCACCAAGAGCAGCTGAGGGAGCTGGGGAGCCCCCCCTGGAGAAAAGGAGGCTCAGGGGGAACCTGCAGCCAGGTGGGGGTCAGGCTCCGTCCCCAGGGAACCAGGGACAGGACAAGAGGAAATGGCCTCAAGCTGTGTCATGGGAGGTTTAAGTTGGATATGAGGAAAAAATTTCTTCACAGAAAGGGTGGTCAGTCCCCAGCACAGGCTGCTGAGGGCAGTGGTGGAGTCACCATCCCTGGAGGGACTTAAATGACATGTGGTTGTGGCACTTGGGGACATGGGTTAGTGGTGGCCTTGGTAGTGCTGGGTCAATGGTGGGACTTAATGACCTTGAAGATAATTTCCAACTAAAAAATTCTATGATTCTATGAAATGCTAATAAAACTGTGTTATCAATCTTATATTAATGTATCTTCCCATCTGGTAATGGAAAAAGCTGCACTTCTGCCTTGACAGAA
This sequence comes from Nicator chloris, assembly GCA_013400495.1. Classification (NCBI taxonomy): domain Eukaryota; kingdom Metazoa; phylum Chordata; class Aves; order Passeriformes; family Pycnonotidae; genus Nicator; species Nicator chloris. Next base: position 114,690 of record WAAE01007662.1, read on the forward strand.
AACTAATCCCAAGCCTCTCCCCTTCTCTTCCCAGGGATTGTTTTTCAGGCCCACCAGTAAACTAATCTAACTTCAGCACACAACATGAACACCAAAGCTCTCACACAGGGCAGGACAGTTCTTTCAGCTCTAACTCCCAATTAGTTTGTTTGAAATAACCTAGAAACCAAAGGGTTAGTTACAGTTTATCTGCAGGGCCTGCATTTTGTTGAAACGTATGGTAACAACAAGGAGAAAGTGCTGTTTTAATGAACCTGTACAGCTGTAGAGATCTAATGTGAATGTTAAAAAAAAGGCTTCTAAAAACAGGAACCATGAGAAGAATACTTTTAATTACTGCAAATGCTTGAAAAATCAAGTTTACCAACATACTTGAAACGAGAAGCAAAAGTCTTCTCTAACAACGTATCCTTTAACTCAGTGCACTTCCAGGAGAAAACTGAATTAAAAAGAATAATCTATATAAAGAAGTATGCAATGCTAAGCCTGTTACCTACAGTGCACACAAATAACTACGAGATGATTCATTCTGAAAAGCTCACCAAGTCCAATTAATTTTGTGTCAAGTCTGATCCCATCCAAGAGGTAACACTCCCTAAAATGTTATGAAACACACAGCAAAGATGCAGTATATTTGTATGTACATTAAAGTTTTATCTAGTGTTGCTCTCCAGAGCTCCCCAGCCCATCAGTCTGGGTTGGTGCTCACTCATTTTGTACCAGAATCCACAGCACAGAGTTGCTGCAAATGAAGAGTCACAAGCAGTCTGGGAACTCGAGCTGTCATCAAAAATCAGTTTAAAATCAGAAAAGGCCTATGGAGTGTCTGCTTCACATCATTTATCTAACCAAAGATGACAAGGGATGAGAGAAAAACCCTGCCATTTCACAGATGTGAAACGTAACACTGAAAAATTGACACAGAGAGCTAACTAATGAATATAGACCAAGTCCCAAAAGATTAAGTGTAAGGTCATTTTATCTCTCAATTACAAGTTGAAAATAATCAGACTGGTCTCCACAGTTTCAATGACAGTACCACAGGGATGGCATCCTAAGAGAATGAGCACAAACAAAATAGGGGTGGGGGTGGTGATAAACACAGCAGAGAATTTTAGAAATACAGAATCAACAGCAAGAGTAGAAAAGAAGACCAAAAAAAAAAAAAAAAACCCCCAAAAAAACAAAAAAACAAACAAAAAGGAAACAAAAGGTTCAGTGCTTGATACTGACAGAGGGGAGAAAACCTCTCAAAAATAAACAGCTTGTAACAAAAAGTAAATAATTCATGGCCTAGGCTGAAGTGGGGGCATGTGCTGGTCATATGTTCAGCGTATGTTACTGGCACCACTCACCAGCATGTTCCATGTTGTAATAGCTTAAACATTTAGAGCTGAAATGTGCTGCCTTCAGGGACGACAGGATCTGGGCAGCCCTGACGAAACACACACCACTCCACACGAACACAGGCTAATTTTGGCTCACAGGTTATTTCTCCATCCTCCAAACAATGCTTTGCTTGGCACTAAGAGCTTCAAGAGCTTATATTAAATATAACCAGTGGTAGTGTGAAGCAACCTTTAAAAGCAGCAGACTCGGTTTATCTAAGATTACATAAAATGACTACTGTAGTGTCTGTGGCTCCTCGAGGCCACTCTGTGCCTGCATCCAGGCACACGTTTCAACTGCTCAGCACCCCTTGAAGCTGTGCACAACTCCTCTGTGCATTCACCACCTCAAACACAGCAATACAGAACACGATGCCACCCGTGGCCCAGGTGACAGTGAAATGCCATGGTGATGTTTTAAGGCTTCAAACACAGCGGGGAAAAACCCCGATTCGGCTGGAGTTCAAACATGCAACTTCAAACAGCTGCTGTCTGCAGCAGCCAGCTCTGCCCCCCCTCTCCAGTCATTTCCACTCCTGTCAAAGCTGTACAAGAATGCTGCTTCTGCTGCTGACACATGGATCCTTTGGGGAAGGATCACCCCCCCTGCTGCCCAAATCAGCCCCTTCTGCACCCAAACCAGTAGCTACTATTAGATCCATTGACTCCCTTTTTAATACCTATCATGTAGGATTTTCCTTTTAAATCCCCCAGAGTGATTGCTCTTTCCTTTGTATTTTTGTATTAAATCATTACCTGCACAAGTCAAATCCTGTCTCCATTTAGAACATCTTTAAGAGGGTTATTCTAATGACTTAAAGATGGTGTGAACCATCACAAGTATCTAAGGACCTTTCGGATTTAAAAATAAAAGTCTCCTTCATTCAGTGAAGAACTTGATAAGCCCAGCTCCTTGCTCTGAGTCAGACACTGTCAGTATCTTCTCAGTCAGCAATTTATTTACCACAGAACATCCCTAGGGCACTTGTATATATTCTCTTCTTTACATCTCCTGGGGAAAGCTGGAACAAGCAGCTCCCATAAAAACAAAACAGTCACAAGAAGGACAAAACTGTGTTGCTGTAACACACCCAGTAACCGATGCTTCCCTAACCAGAGCCCAGTGATGTCCCAGCTGAAGGGCAATGTCACTGCAACACACTCATAACCCCCCTGGGACTTATCTATATTTATCTGAGAGTAATTAACCCTAAACTACTTTGATCTTCCAGATAAGGAATTTTACTGGAAGAACAAGAAAACCACCAAACGCTGCCATATCAAATGTTGTTGCAAAAAGAACAAGTTGCAGAAGCAAGAGTTTCCTTGGGGATGAGGCACACCAACACCTTTCAGTAAAAGAATGGAATTAGAGTCTGACTATTATGAGAACTACCAAAACCACACCCTGCCTCCACAAGCCCCTCAAACAAAGGGACCTGGACCACACATTCCTACACTGCCATCTCCCAGGCTCATTTCCACAACATCAGGATTTTTCTTTTTTCATTTCAAAAACTGTGGAAAAGCCCGATTTTTACAACCAACATTTTTGATTAAACGACTTACTCAGTTTCTTCTCCCCGTACTCAAAATCACACTCTCCCACACTATGGTTATTTTGTATTCTATGTAACCATGCTTTCCAGGTCTTCACATGAAGTTCAATTATTTTATGGCACCCTTTTCAGCAACACTGCAGCTAACTCAAAGAATGCACATAGACAAATACAAATAATCTTTCCTTCAGCTACTATTAAGCCAAAATAACTTCAAAACACTACCCCCAACTTACAACTTCTACAGATTTTTATTTTATCCTTCTGGCTGAGGGTTGAATTATTTATATTCAGATGTTTCTTTGACTCTTTTGCAAGGCTTGCATGCTTCTTTTCCTTAAAGGCTTCAAACCACCCAGTTTGCTGATAGCCCTAGATAAGAGTGAATACCCTCACGTAAGAATCCTGAGTACTTACCAGTCCACAGCAGACCAAACTTATTTATAGCTAAGTAGCAAGCTGGGGTTAGTGATCTCTTCCAGGCTCAACAATCTTCCAACCTCAGAATAACCACCCCATAAAACAAGCAGGGCTATTTCACTACTGACAGGAAAGTCAACATCTGTGTACGAGGGTGTGCTGGCAGATGAGAGCTCTGGCTGCCTGCACTGCAGGAGACAGCAAAAGCCATTCATAACAGGCCAAAATTCATGAAGGAAATTTAAGATCTTCATCAGGAGTTGCTTTGAATTTAACTTGTATGTTTAAACAGAGAAAGGTGGAAGGATCTGAGTTCTCCCAACTGTGAATGAGGTTTTTGATTTTATCTTGTGCTGGTTTAACAATTAGTGCCAATTTTTTTCTATTTGAGGTAGTATTCCCTATATCTTATGATGCAGTTAAGGAAAAATTACTGTATGAGAAAACAGCATCTTAGGCCACCAAAAAATCTCAAAAAAAAAAAAAAAAAGAGGAAGAAATAAAGAAAATGGTATATTTTTAAAAGTTCTAACAGAATTCTGGCAGAATCTCAGTTCTAATGAAGTAATGTTACAGAAAGGGTGTATACTCATAGACTAGTTGCATTTCTCAGCTTTATGGGCAGACCAATACCAGGAAAAACTTTTAAAAACAAAGGTTTGAATTTCAGTTTAAGAGGATAAACAAACAACTGAACTCCTCCTGTGGTTTTTACCTATTGCATCTCTTTCCGGCGTTGCTACACGCGCCTGTCACGTGAGCATTTTAACTGAAACACTGTGGTTTCCAGCCCCAAAACGTCTCTGTCAATTATCAATATCTAGAAAGGTGAATGAATAATACTGTACCCAACCACAAACTGTAGAGCCCACCCTACACTTAAGACTTCAGCCCTGCATTCATTTCAGAACCTGCATTCCCAGCAGAGGGGAACCACCTCAAACTGCTGCATTTGCTCTTCCACTCAGTGATGCAGCTGCAAAAGTGGTGCCAGGATCTTGATAGTATCATTGAGAGTAGGGCTGCATGAGGATGCATTTCATCATTCTATGAGAATCTTACCACCCAATCTAGCAATTTTAATAAAGTTACTTCAGAATATATTGCACACTCTTCACAGCAGGATTTTCACAGCATTTGAACACAAAGCTAGTGTTTGCCTTGCAGCCCCTAATGCTACTAAAAGCAAAAATGTTCAGTAGTATGAAAGGGCAGAGAGGACCAAACCAGCAACCCCCTCTACCTGATATAAAAACCTCCTGGGTCAGACCACACAAGTGTTTTGGCTAGTTTCTCCAAAAAAGTGCATCAAATGATGACCATGTCAGGCAGATCAGACAGAAACATCTCTAGAACCTTCTGTGAGCCTAACCCAGCCACACCCAGGACATTCACACACCTAAGGAAAGAAAACAACTCACTTCCTTGAATGCCTCTTTGCTTAATGCATTATTTACTGCTTTCATCTGTGGAAGTAATAAACAGGGTTTTGATTGATGATCACTTAAGTAACTCACTCCTACTAACCTCTGTCAGCATCCAAGTCCACCAAACACTGAACAGAAATGAAGGGTGGTATTTGTTATCATCTGCTCTTCCTGCAAGGGATGGTTTTCCTGAAATGCTGCACCTCATCCCCCCTGGAAGAAGGCTCAGAGTGAAGGTGAGCAGTCATTTCCATCAGATCAGGAAGCCCATGCACAGCTACTTCCAAGCCTGCTACCCAAGTAGTTTTGGAAGGCTGGATCAACCCCACTGACTGAATTACTACAAGCACACTTCCCTTTGATGGCACTCAGCTTTTGCTTCTTTATGCAGGACAGCAAATCCATTCTCCAAATCACATCTTTGTTCGAGATGTTTCAAGCATCTCATTTTGTTCGAGACCTATCAAGCTGAGGTTCTCAAAAGACATCACAGGAAATCCAAATCATGGGTGATCTACCTGCATTGCCAACTTCAGCAGATTTATGTATTTCCTGAAAAAGCACTATCCATATATGCAGCCCCTGCAATGAAAGACATGTAAAAATCAGTGAAGTTTCTATAATTATTTTGAAAAGAATGCTTTCCTTTCAGGCAGTCCATAGAATGCTGCACAAATTCTAATCACTTGCCTGCCTGCCTTACAGATAGAGAAGTCTTTCTGAGATAAAAAGGCTTTTTTTGGGACCCACACACACTACAAACAAAAACCACATATAAAATTTTTAAAAATACCATTTACCTCCACAATATCCTTAATGTTCAATTTTCCCTAGAGCTTGTAACTCCACTACTGCACTATATATCACCAACTGGACTAGTGACCAGTGGAGCAAAGCCTGGATTTAGGCAGGAGCCAGGCTGATCCAGTATATGGAATGCAGACCATACATTAACTCTGTCCTCTGCTATGAGATGATCCACAGCCAAGGAACTCATACCCCTTTTTCTCTCATGTGTTCTGTAAATGTGAATACATAGAGATAAAACACAGAGCCAGAAAGCACAGATTAACCAAAGATATGACACCATCAAGTCATGTCAGCATCCTGTCTACTTATGGTTCACCTTATTAATTTTTTTTTTTAATTTAACATACTCCTTTACCAGAAACCATGCTGTCACAAGAACTTTTAGGATTGAAATATTTTTACATTACATTGCAAGTGCTTTCTTACCAAAATTATTTCTCACCACAATTAGTTTTGGCCTTACACTGTTTTGAATCTTTCTTTTCCTTTCCATTTTTATTTCATTTAGCATAAACAGCTCTTATAACTGCAACTCCTTAATGTACAATTCCACAAGTTCCAGCCAGCTGAGTGCTGCCCAAAGCCTGTGCAGGCCCACCATGTACTCCACTGCCTGCCAGACCTCTCTGTGAGCCACTTCAATGCAACAGCAAAGCACCCAAAAATAGCAAAAAAAGCAGAGAGCAGCAGCATATGACCATCTGATGAGTTCCAAGGCCAGCCCAACCTGCAGTCAGAACCTTCCCTCCTGTGCTCCACTGCAGCAGCAGTGAAACCTTGGATTAGCTCAGATGTTCACCAAAACACAGCTCAAGTTCCCGAAAAGTGAGACCCCAGATCCTTCTGAATCACATTTCCCCAATTAAATACCCAAGTCAGAGACTCCTTACACTCTGTAAGGACACCAATTGTATTGCTTCTCAGCCTTAGCCCTTAAACTTGAGATGATCTTAATCTTCCATCTTTCTTCAAGCCTCCCGGCACACGCTTTGACTTCTCTTCACACAACAACACACACTCCAGAATATCCTGCCCATATTCTAAAGCAAAACACCTTGGGCCCATGCCCTCATCTTTCCCATGTATGAAGTGAATTCCCCTCTTCAATTTTTCTAATCTCTATGGAGTATGATGATATTCTGATCACAGAATATCTCAAGTTGGAAGGGACCCACACACATCAGAGTCCAACTCCTGGCCCTGCATGTGGCAACACCAAGAAATTCATCATGTGCTTGAGAGCATTTATCCTCTTTACCATTACTTTTACTTACTTAAATAATCAGTTTACTCTGATTCAAAATTAAACTTATCCCCACAGAGAATTTCATGTAAATAAATTCACCCTTCTCTAAGCATTACTCATCTTAAAATCTTATTTTTCTGTCTCCTTCATTGTTCTGCAGGCCTTCTTCACCTGCCTAGAAAGGCCAGAAGATTGTAGACTCACCCAAGGAGGGAAATTCCTTTCTATAAGAGCCAGCTTCCATCATTTATCCTTCCCAATTAGTTCCCTTCTGTGTTTACTGCATTGATTGTAACCAACAAGCTTGACTACTACAGAAGTGTATAAACTACGTGTCTAGGCCTTGTCTGCTCAACTTATATTCTGCCTACAACACCCAAATATGTCCAGAGGACAATACAAAGTGAGAAATGAATTTTTTCCTGTATTCTCAGTCTTAAAAAACAACAAAGAGAACATCAAAACAAACAAAAGCTAGATAAGCGTGTTTGTATCCTCATAAACAATCAGACTTTTACCTTACAGGTAGGTAAAACATATATTGTACACTGTGCTAAAACCAACATTTCAGTTACAGCTTTTTGAGGAAACTGATGCTTCAAAGCAGGTTAAACTACTTTTTCCCAGTTGTGACAGGGCAAAAAGGATGCAAAGAAGGAAAAGGGTAAGCAAAATACCTGCTCCCATACTGGAACACATCCGTGAAAATCAGAATTTAAAAGTAACTTCTATCAATACATTAATTAATCCACACCATTTCTGAAGCAGAACCATACATTTAATCTTCATTTAAGTTGAATGTAAGTTCACTACAAGATGCAAAGACCTTTTCCATTATACACTAGCCTGATTTCTTATCAACACAAGAATTAAGCAGCTTATACCTCATGAGCTGTATCTAAGATTTACTTGAAGAACAAAAGTTTTCACAGAATCACTTTATATTACACAAAAAATTACCTCTGAAACAGAACAGTGTCCTCCAATACGAAGAGCATGACATAGCGAACAAAAGCATCAACATCAGTGTCAGAACACCACTGGCAAGTGTAAATAAACAAATACCCAACTGGATGTTTGATGCTTTAGAAGTAATTTTAATTTAAAACCAAGACAAATATTGACTCTTTGTTAAAACACATAATAAAATGGTCTCCTGCTATAACCCCATGACAGTTTATTAAAAAAGACTTGCAGAGGAAGTAAAGAAGCTTCAACTTTTCCTCTTGTAACCCCAAGCCATGATCTGTCACAGCCATACCTGCTCTGCACCTCTCACTAGGGCTGACTACAGCAAGGGTTATTTTTTTGTTTATCAGTGGAAGATGGTGAGATAGATATCCCATCACTCTTGAAAGTAAACTATTGCAAGGCAGTTCAATTCAAACCTTGACAATTTAGCTCACAGCCTCTGGTTTCGCACCTGTGTGTGATCCATTGGAGAGCCTTTAGTACTCTCATTCAGCCCCATAAAAACTGACCCACACCAACCCAGCCATCTCCTTTTGAATAAAACAAACATACTGAATCCCTTATGTCCCTCACTCTTTGGGACTTCTTCCAGCCTTTAATCCTTTTTAACAATCCTCCACTTAAATCCTTGCAGTTTTGCAGGATTCTTTAACACAGATTTGATTCCAGAATGATGTAAAGCTCCAGCATGGGTTGCCACTCCCCAGTTTCCACAAAGTCATCACATCAGTGCCTTGACACATCATCTCAGAACAGGCATCTCCCTGCACTCATGGCTTTCACTCTACTGCTACTTTTCAGAATAGTTTTCCACCCTACAGTTGTGCCCTGTGTACTTTTCCAGATGACACAGTTTTGGGGTTTCTAAAACTGATTCGTTCTATTTTTTTGTCCTCATTATTTGTGAGGACAGTGTTTACAACACCGTAAATATTTATCAGTAATTGCATTTACTCCAGATCACTACACAAAATCCAGGAGTGATCAGATATTTCTTATCACGATTTAGCACTATGCTGCACGTTATTCTAACTAGCCCGTGCATCACATTATTCTGACCAGCCTGTGCATTCCATAAGTTCTGCTGTTGGGAATACAAACTTTTTTTTCAATATAGGGCTGTGGTTGCATGAAGCACTTGATACAGTTATAGCTATCCCCATCCCCAAAGAATCCAAATGGACAAGGTGCTGAGCAGTCTGATCCAACACTGAAGACGCTTTTGCTTTCAACAAGGCTTTGGCTGGAGCTTCCTTCTGTAATTCTCAAAGCTAAGTCTTAAACCAGCACTGAATTAATTTCAGTCAACCTTATACTAATTTTGTTCCACTTTGTAACACTCTGATAATGACATGACTCTGGCTTTTTTATTTTACTGCTCTGGCTCTCCAAACTCTCAATTCCATGTGCATCCTTATCCGCAGGAGCTTCCTTGCTGAGGTCAACAAGAATGTTTGGAACAGCATGGACAGAACTGCTTGCCAATCTCCTCATGATTTTCATTTCATTTGGAGCACATGGACAAACACAAAGGTGGTGTGTTTGTACTAATATTCATTAAGACACTCTGAAATTTTGCATACTGAAAATTCTCCTCCCCCCAGCACTCCAACACACACGGAGACCATGCTTTGTCCAAGCTTCTGCTTGGCAATACCTAAGAGGACAGAGCAGCACATGCAGGGGCTGCAGCAGAATACACACACCAACCTGAAGAAACAGACTCCAACCATGTAGAGACCTTCTCTTGCCCTATAAAAAATGATGTGTTGAAAAATTTGCACCAGCTCTGCAAACGGTCCCTGGGTGTAACTCACTGAAGCCTCAGCTCCCCTCAGTGATAAAACAGCAGTGAGGAAATCTTAACTGGAGAATGGAACATTTATTCCCTATACCATCCAATGTGGAATAGCTGCAGAATAAATATGGTTCCTCCCCTCCAACTGCTTTATCTAGGTCAAAAAACTCCTTAAAGGCAGGAAGTCGCAGGAAACAAATGTCACTACACATCAACTTTTTATCATGAAAACAAGCAAGGCAGCAGATAAACCCACCACCTTCCCAGGATTTCAGCACAGACAGCAGCTTATTAGTGAACTGTTTTGAAAACTCCTTATAACTGCAAAAGCCATGGCCTCACACCACATGACAAATACATGGTTTTCCTTGAAACAATATTTTTTCCTCTATTTTACATAGTTTTATGTAAGTTAATGGGACTGGAGATGTCTTGAAGAGTTGCTGTATTTACTGAAAGATACAGCAAATGAGAAGCATAATCTTATTTTGAATAGCTCAGGCATGACTGTAAAAAAACCTTTTGCTTTGCCCATGACAATTGCACATGCTCAAAAAAAATAAAAAGAAAAACCCAACAGCAGCAGAACTCCTCCACAGCAGAATTATTCCCTAAAACACATCCCCCTCCATGAAGGAATAATATCTGTAAGACAGTGCCCTTACCTAATTATAAGCAAATTAATAATACACATTTATTTTGAAAAGCCAGGGTGAAAGATTAACTTATTTTCTTTGTTAGCTCATTTAACTTACTACTTTTGCTATTGATTAAATGTATCATCCTACTCAAACATGGCACCTTGGTATTTTGATTTAATCAATACAAAGAATGATTTAATTTGCATATCTCCTACCTCATCATAATAACTGAAGTAAGTATCTCAAAACTCTTTCAACTGTAGATTCTTGGAACAGAGTTTTAATACTGACTTTGCACCTTTAAACCAAAATGATGCTAATCTTGCTTCTGTCACAGAACTGGAACTTTACAGACTATAAAGAACTATAGAGATGATTTTCCAGTTTGTAGTATTTCATATAACTACACAAAGAATCTACTTACTCCTATAGCTAACTATATAGATGTAAGAACATTTGTAGGATCAGTAGAATTGGGTAAGGACGTTTCATATACATATCAATCATACCAACAGAAAAAGCCTATCAAGTGTGAATTAATCCAAATATAAACTGTTTAAGCTTCACCTCAATCACCTGATTGGTGTCTGACAATTTGCAACACTGCTTTATCAACAACAAAAAAAATCACTCAGGTGTGTGTAACTGAGAGGCAAATATGAAAAATATGTAACACAAATTATTACTATAGAAACTTCCCGCTCATCTCTATTTTCATTTCAAATCATGTGTGCTCTACCTTCTGCCTCCTACACTCCTTTTCAATCAGATCTGCTTAAGTGAGAACACTACTTCTACTGAGCTTGACATTTGAAATCCTACTTTAAAGTAGCCAAAAACCCACCTATAAACACAGCCCCGTTGACCTTATTAGTCACTATGGCACAGGACCAGCATCTGCCAGAGACAATAAATAAAAGTTTCTGGAGTCCGATTCTGTCAAATCACAGCCAAGTCCAATGTTCCGTAATTTTATGCCCTGAAGTAATTTGTAATTGATAGTTTCATACAGCTGGTACAGAGCTCCAAAACACACCTCTGAACACAAATCAATCACAAGGTCTCCCAAACTTTCAGGCAGCTGTTGCCCTGACAAGCCACTGTCTCTGTCAAAAGTGATGTCAAGGAAGGGAGAAAGCAGGTGCCCACACTGCCTGAGGGACTTACAGCACACTGCTGAGTATAGACTGCAAGATTATATTAACACAAATTCCTTGAAGCATGTGTTTTGTTTGATTGCTCAAAATATTTAATGGTTATATTTCTAAGAAAACCTTTAGAACATGTTCTTCCTTAGCTACCACACAACATTACCCAAGGAAAGGTTATGATCCTTTCACCTCCACTGTTAAGCCAAACCACAGATGTTTCCAGTGAGAAAGTTCCATGGAGCACATGTACAGTCACAGCTCCAACCACACAGACATCACAACTTTGCACATACTTTAAGTAACTGCAATTAGACGACACAAAAAAGTGCACCGATACATTTGAGACTCTTTACAATCTGTTTCCTGGGCAGGTAACACTGAACATAATAAACTTTTCCAAAGAATTGACTCAAGGAATAGGTACACTTGATCCTTGTTCAGAATCAACCAGCTTTCATCAGCAGAACTTCTACTGCTTACAGGCAGCAATAACCCCAGTCTGTAGCTCCAGACTACAAGACCAAGTTAAAACTATGGGTTCAGTCCTCTGTATTACCAGGAGGAAAAGCAGAAAAATACAAACAAATTAAATTTTAGTTTTCAGCTACATAGGCTTAATTTAGGATAAGCCAGTAAATGTTAAGATAAAGTAAATTGTACTTGATGTCATTTACTGTAAGAGTGCCCACATTTAGTAATGTAAAGAAGTCTGCAGAATGAATGACAGAATGGGAGAGTTATTTACTGTCTCTTACTATAAAAGAGCTTCAGTTGGATCAAATGAAATTACCAGGCATCAAGTTCCAAAAATTCAGCAAGAAGTATTTTTCCCAACATGGGCTCCAATTATATTGCAGATTTCACTATCCAAAGACGCTGCAGATAAAAGAGGTTTACCCAAACTCAACTACTACAAAAAGAGGGAAAAAATGCAAACAGTAAATTATTTTAACTCAAAAAGAACTGAACTCTGACTTTGGACCCAAAAGAAAAACCAAGGGAAACACAACCATTTGTATTAATCCATTTTTATGCTCCTTCCTGGGCATCTGCTACTGACCACTCCTGAAGGCAGGTCATGGACTAAATGCATCTCTGATCTGACTTAAAAATGCTGTTCCTCTGTTTGTGGTATCTTGCTTATGAATTACAAATTACTTCCACAAAAGCAAAACCAAAAGTAATGACTAAAATCCAAAATCTATGGGTTTGTCAAAATGAGTAAGACTGCCTCAGATCAGTGAAGTCCAAGATGTCCAGAGTTCTGTGAATTCAAAGGCCAACACACAAAGCACATCCAAGAAACCTAAAAATCAAAGCAAAACAAAAGCACTCCTTCAGAGCAAAGCTGTACCCAGAAGTCTGCCTGTTTTTCCAGCTGTATCAGTTACATCTGTCTGGAATCCTGCCTCTCCAAAAGCTGTACACAACAGCTCCGGCAACAACCGCTGCTCTGCCCAGCACAAAAGGTATTTTTCCAGCCAAGTACCTCAAAAGCAAATATTGATGTTATGATTTACCTAGCAATATATCCAATCAATGCTTTCACTGAAGGCAAAGGAAATTCCACAAGCAGCAAATGAAACCAATTGAAAAACATGAACTTTACGAACCGGAGAGGGACAGTCTGTGCATCTCAAAGGTAGTTGTAGAAGAATAATTGCACTGCTTTGGTCTGGGTGTCTTGAGCAGGAGCCTCTGAAACCTCTTTCATCCCACATGTGCCATGACATTGACAGGAGAGCTCCTTGCTGGACACACTCAAAAATGGCTCTTTTCTCCCCACCCCCACTTGATTCATCTCACAAGACGACAGCTGGTTTGTACATACACAAGTAGGGATGGGAGTCTGTCAAGAACTGCAAAAACAAAAACACACTTCCCACTGCTATTACCTCCTGCTTGATAACTTCAACATTTGAATTGCCAGTGAGACTTCCAGGGAAGCATTAAAAATAGCAACCAGAACACTTATCTTAATGCACAGTAATTCCATGTTTCATGACATTTCTATCTGTGGAAAAAAGATGCCTTTATTACAGGTAAGTGTATACTCTAACATTAATAATTTAATTTCCCCAGATGTTTAAAATGTGTGTTTTGCAGGAGACTACAAACCACATATTTTGTATTGTGTATTTCTGTTTTTTTCCTTCTAAAAACTAGGAGTTCTGTAACATTATTAATGCAGTCAAACTTAAACATTGTGCTGAAACAGGAAAAAAGGCCAAGGACACTGGAACTACATACAATTATTCGTGACAAGCAAATAAGACATTTCAAGTCTGTAAGAGTATTGTACTTGGCACCTTTGTAAGTCACTATTAGACAAAACAGAGATGGACCCTCCATTCTTGGTTTCCAGGATCACTTAAAAACAAACAGAAAGAACGGGCCACCCTGAATGTTTTAAACTTCACCTGCCATTAAAATTTCTGATGATTGCGTAGTCATAGGCAAAGCATATTTATTACTGGCAACAGAGTAGGATTAAACAACAACAAAAATAGATCTGGTGATTACTTGAGCTGGAGGTTGGCAATCATCAATCCTGAGCTCACATCAAAACTACCTTCTTTCCCATCACACTTCAACTGTTAATTAATGTTTACATTATACTGAAGTAAGTAAGTTTGACTCTTAAAATTCAGAAGACCACCTTCTGTATGACCAGTTAAATCTACAACAGAACTCAAGAACAGGACTACAAACAATATCAGTCATCAGCAAGTCACAGTAAGGACTTCCTAGGAGCAGACAGTACTCTGAATTTGCCTGAAGACTACTGTTCAGAAAAAAAGCCTTGCAAATAATAAAACTACTATTTCCCCATTCAGGACTGGTGTTGTAGAAACAGGTTTAGTTTTAAAAAAGCAACCAAGTAGCATTTCCCCGTAATCACCAGTGTAACTCTGGGGCTGTAGACTCTTCCTGCCCTTCAAGGTGACTCTCACCCCCCTGCATGGTGGCTCCAGCTCCTGGCCAGGGGCACCTTTTATTTACTAGCCTACACCTACAATTTGTAACTAGGAGGTAACCACCTCGACCAGCTCACAGGTCTGGAAACAGAGGGCTGTGTGTGCACAGCCCAAGGAATGGTGTCACCTCTGAACACAGCAAATGCCAGTTCCTGCACCACCACCCACGTTCACTAGTGAAGAAATTTTAACTACACGCAACTTTTCATCATTGTTCAATAAAAAAAGTGAGGCAACAAATCCTTCTGAGTCTTCTTTCCACTTGAAAAGCGACACTGATGGAAAGAACTAGAATAAATTACAAATCAGTGGACAGCATGAAGAAGTACTTCTTTTTTCCTCAGGTCTTAAGCATTTAACAGAATGTTACTGACTCAATTACTCCAACTAATTCTAGACTGTTTGAAATCAACACAGATTATGCACAATTGTGCTTACAAATAGTATATTATACCACAGTGCTTACAAAGAAAAAAGTATTTGATCTACATTTCCCAAATGTGTTAGATTAAAATATAGATTAACCACATGTCAAATAATTATAAATATTAAAAGCAGAAAGCAAAAATAGAAGTGACAGTTAAAGGTCAAACAAGTCCTCCTATATTCAGGATTACACACTGGCACTGTCAAAGCCCTTCAGAATGAGCATTTCCTAGAAAGCAGCAAGGTAAGACAATTTGATTTTCACAGAGAAACCAGGTGAGAAAACTAACATTAGGCCAACACAGCAGAAAATATACACCATCAATGTCTCAAACACAGTTTAAAAGCTCATAGGGCATTAAGGCCATGTCACTGATGGCATGCGCTTTATAAAGGTACAGAACTCGTAATGTTTTAGGTATTTCTTACTCAAGGCAGCTAAAATACACTAAACCAAAACACTTTCACTTTTCCTACATGTGACTCCTCAGAGCACAGATCACTTATTTACAGTTCAACACATCCGTAAATGTCGTGGGCAGGCCTCACGTATTGCCCTAGAAAATCATTTTGCACAGACAGTTAATGTTTGGTAATGGCAAAGGAATGTATTACCGTTTAAAACCTCTTAATACATTTGTTGTCACGTAACAAAAACATTTTAAAACGCTAAGGCCAGCAGAAGCATTTCACGTGGATGATTCAGTTTACCCATAAGAATAAACGTTAAAATTCGGCAAAGCAGCAGAAACGACCACGAAGACCAGAACAACCCCCAAAACACCGAGGGAGAACAACCCCCCGGTTCTGCCAAAGCACCGAGGGGGCTACAGGATTCTCCCGGCGCTGATCCTCAACCCAGACAGCGCAGACCCGTGCAGAACCGCCCGGCTGGTTTCCTCCGCCGCCCGCAAACAGGACTCGGGGTGTACCCGGTACTGTTCGCCAGCGCCGGGGCCGCTCCAGCCCGCACCGGGCGCTCCGTGCGGATCTGCGGCGGGGCGGGCGTGCGGGGGAAGGACACGGCGGAGGGCACGGCGGCGGTGCCGGGCGGTGCCGGCGGAGGCGCGGGCAGGACGGGGCCGCTCTCGCCTGTCACACGCCATGTGCACCCACGGCCTCCGGCGGGCCCCGGAGCGCCGGCCCCGCGTACTCACACTCGCGGCAGCTGCAGCGGCGGCGCCCCGCGCCGCTGGAACACGCCGTCCACGAACACGCCGTTCTTGCCGAGGCAGCGCAGGTAGAAGTCGCCTCCCGCTCCGCCCGCGGGGTCCCCCTGCGGCGGGGGCGGCGGCCCGTCCGCGCCGGCCGGCGGCGGCGGGGGCGCGGCGGTGAAGATCTCGAGGTGGCGGCGGGAGATGAAGCTGGAGTGGCCCATGCTCACGTCCACCGAGCCCTGCGACGAGTTGCGGCCGATGGTCACCGAGCGCTTCTTCATGAGGTACTCGAACTCCCGGCCCTCGAGCCGCGCCACGGCCGCCGCCGCCGCCGCCGCCGCCATCTTAGCGAGGGACGAGCGAGGCGCGGCCCCGCCCGCACCGGCCCCGCGCCGGCCCCGCACACAGCAGGGAACGGGGCCGCGCACCCGGCCCTGACGCAGCCACGCGCTGATTGACAGCGCGCGGGGCCAATGCGCGGCCCGCACGCCCATGGGGCTACGGCGGCGCAGCCAATGGCNGGACTCGGGGTGTACCCGGTACTGTTCGCCAGCGCCGGGGCCGCTCCAGCCCGCACCGGGCGCTCCGTGCGGATCTGCGGCGGGGCGGGCGTGCGGGGGAAGGACACGGCGGAGGGCACGGCGGCGGTGCCGGGCGGTGCCGGCGGAGGCGCGGGCAGGACGGGGCCGCTCTCGCCTGTCACACGCCATGTGCACCCACGGCCTCCGGCGGGCCCCGGAGCGCCGGCCCCGCGTACTCACACTCGCGGCAGCTGCAGCGGCGGCGCCCCGCGCCGCTGGAACACGCCGTCCACGAACACGCCGTTCTTGCCGAGGCAGCGCAGGTAGNAGCGAGGGACGAGCGAGGCGCGGCCCCGCCCGCACCGGCCCCGCGCCGGCCCCGCACACAGCAGGGAACGGGGCCGCGCACCCGGCCCTGACGCAGCCACGCGCTGATTGACAGCGCGCGGGGCCAATGCGCGGCCCGCACGCCCATGGGGCTACGGCGGCGCAGCCAATGGCGAGCGGCGCCGGCCCCGCACGTCCGAGTGTCGGCGCACGAGCGCAGGGGCGCGGCCCGGAAAACGCGGAGCGGAGCCGCGCGCGGGGAGCGGGGCGGAGCTGCCCGGGCAGCGCCTCCCGCCCGCCGGCAGCGAGGGAACGGGAGGGGAGGGACGCAGCCGGCTGTGGGACAGCCGCACTTACCGGCTGTCGGTCCCCACACCCCCTTCCCTCCCTCTCGGCCACCTGCAGCCTCCGGCGGGGACCCGGGCCCCGCACCTGCCGTTCACCAGCAGCGCCCTCAGCAACGGCACCGAGCGCGGGGGGAGAGGGGCAAGAATCGGGAATGGAATAAGTGCTAGAGGGGGAGCAAGAACCACTAGGAGAGTGCTGGGTAACGGCTCAAATTTAGCCTCAAAATACCAAATTATTAACAAATAATAATAAAATAGAACTGTAAGTTTGATCCCTCATACACATCTGACAGCCTTTTGAGGGCACGTTAAACCTAAAGGTAACTCCGCGTTGTCAAGGGTTTTGTAACATCCATTGAAAATCAGAGAATGCTTCAAATGTACAAGTTCCAGGTAAGCCAGGCTGTATTTGTGCACACAGCTCCGCTCAGTCCCAGTTTTCTCAGAGGAACTAGGGCACACGGAGTGAGCGAGTGACCTGACACGAACACCCAGACATCGAGTGCTGAGTGCTCCAAGGGCATGGCACACAGGAGGGAATGGCACAGGTAACAGCATGGAAACACTAAGTGAGAATCCACAGCCTTGGGTTTGACTTGAAAATGTCACAGGCTACCAAAAAAAGGTGGCATTAATTGTACACAGTTTGTCAAATACAGCATCTGCAATGAAAATGTTTTACCTGATCCAAATACTCATTGTTACAGGACCACCCGCTGTCAAAACTGAAAAGTAAACAATTAAACACTTTTGGCTATGAACTGCGAAGAGGGTGCTAAAATGCATTCCTGCCTATTTACCAACATAGCTACTGCAAACACGTACCTGTAACAGCTCCCTAACCTCACCACAGTTTGTTGAGAAGAGGGTCGTGTTGTCTGGGTTTTTTACAGTACTGAAGCTCACCATTATTTATTAATAAAAATAACTGCCCAGAGAAGCTGTGGCTGCCCAATCCCCCGATCGTTCAAGGCCAGGTTGGACCAGGCTTGGAGCAGCCTGGTCTGGTGGAAGGTGTTCCTGCCCATGGCAGGGGGTGGGAATGGGATGCACTTTAAGGTCCCTTCCTAACCAAACCATTCTGTAAATTCAGAAGACATTAAACATATTTACTCTTCAGACAAAAACCAGTCAGCCTGCTAACAAACATCCAGCAGTAAAGTTGAAATTGAAACTTTTGGGTTTGCACATTTGAGTCAACAGATCTTCAACTGTAGAACAATTTTGTGAATGCTTAGGAACAGAACACGGTACCTGCTACCTGCAAAGTGATGGCAAACCTTAGTTTTCCCCTTAGGATTGTATCAGCACTTCTTATAGGCAACTACAACATAATTCCATACTGGTTCAGTCCATTTATACAATCTCATATGCACAGCAGATGCGGTAAAATATAGCAACAGTTTAGAGCTTTGGTTTCTTTTACAGAAAACTTCAGTTAAATCTTGCCCACACTTTGGTATTTAGAATCAGACTTTCTTCTATACCAACATATGTTTGGCACAGAAAATGTGGAGCATCAGAGAGCCAGTTATGACTCCCTGATTCTCAGCTTGTTTTTATCCCTTGGCTCTGCTGGCTACAGAAATGTTGTGCCTGCTTTGCTAACAATCGGCTTGGGATCCCGAGGGCCCTGCTGGCTGGAATTACCCATGGACTGCCATCTCCTAACACACCCCACGCCTGCAGAGGGAGAACACCAGCAGAATGGGAAAGCAGCCAGGTGAATTTCCATCAGGCCAGCAGCACTTTTCACCACTCTGATGGTTGCTCAGTTTGCAGAAGTTAAAGGCACTGCTAAAAGCTACTTCACCATTTTCTGTTATGTGAAACATAGCTTTCCTTATTTGTATTAATTCATTAGTAACAAGCAGTACTGAATTCACAAAGCTCATATAAATCCTGTCCTGTTCATACAGCACAGAGAACACAGCCATTGATACGGAATGCTGAAGTTTTGCAATCTGTCTGCACTGAAATTTCTTTTCAAGGGTCCCACCATCACTAAGCTGCTCTGTGAAAAGGAACTGAACACTGGTAGAAGGGCTGTTTGCTTTTGCATGACCAGCACTGCAGAGCAAACACCAGACCCCATTGTCAGAAGCTCCATTTGTTTCAAGACGACGGCTGAGACCTTTCTGCCCATGTTTTTTCTAAATTGGAGCAGATTTAGTCACTTCCTTTGTGATCACAACAGCACAGGTACAGGTCACCCCGACCTGCCCATGTGCAGGTCTGGTCTGTGCTGCACAGAGCAGGAATCAGAGCAGGTACACGTGGGGGACAGTTCACACTTACAGATCATTCTCCAGTGCTGTTCTGGGTGTTTGGGTTCCCCAAAAATCCACTAGTTGAACAAAACCTGGCCCTGATGTCTGAGCTGCACTGCAGATACATCCTCTTTCACACTTTTTTTTTTCCTTGCCAGCTGACTGAAAGCAAAAGGCCTTTTTCTCTGCCTGCCTTACATCCACCTTAACTATTCAGGACAGAATGAAGCTACTGACCAAAATTTGATCATCCCAACAAACTTCTGCAATGGCCACTGTCACTAAACAAGCTCCCAAAGCACTTCTTACATTTTTCTACTTCATGCCAAGTAGCCCAGTGTGATCCAGTCCCCATCATATTACGCAACAGCATCTGACTGCATCACAGAAATGAAGAACCTGTCTCATCTAATCTTAAAACAATCTGGCCTGAGTTTAACAGAAATGTGTAAGTACAATCTAAGAGCTAATCCATTAATACTGTTTTATGTGACCAACCTTCCTTTAAATGACTACGCATTTTTAGACTTGTTAATTTTTCCTTGAAGCTCACACTGTAGCAACACAAGGGCATTCATTTACAGCTGCTTGTGTCGGGGCTAGCACTGCCATAGAATGAAGTTTCCTTTCCTGGGTTTTTCTGTGTGCCCTGTACTGTGGGCTATGAATGAGTGCAGCAGCTTCTCAAGATGCACATTTTCACAGATCCCAAGCACAGAGTACTACTAGAGGAATATGATGAATAATCAAGTAGATTAAGTGACCTTAATTGCTTACTTTGACACAACTAGCAATTAAACAGCTTTTAAAAGCTATCAGGAGCTATCCATAATCTTTTTATTACAGCAAGTGTCCCAGGCTTCCAGTGAGATTTGATTTTTATTAAACAAAATCCTACAAAGTTAATTGTCAGAACCACCCCAGTAACATTCACGTGTGATGTAACAAAACAAGCCCTTCAAATACCAGATCCTGCGCAACCGAATGAAGGAAGATTTTCCACATTAATATGTCTGCACCTGACAAGCACATTTTTTCCTTTCCCTAGGTGAGAAGTCCCTTGAAGGCAGTAACAGCTTCCTCCAACACAGCCTCAAACCCACAGCCACATTTTTGAGTAATCCCAATAACTGTCCTGGAGCTCTTCACGTGCTAAAATTTAACAACATGTGTAAAACTTAGCAGAACTCGTGCTGTGTTTAGTCATTTTCTCACAAATGCATTTTTGTCAAGGGCAAAGTGTTCAATAAGCACTGTGTAATTACTGCAAAGTATTGAAACAGCAAATGGCTGGGATGGTGGGAAGCTCTCCAGATATACCCAGCCAGTTCCTGAAGGGACTTTAATAATAACAGGAGAAAATAAACAGCTGTACCTCAAATGTGAACATTTTTTCGTTTATGGATGACTTTCACATCTCTTTAAGTAATAAAGCTGTAAAGTGCAATACTCTTAAAAAACCTAAGACATCCAGAAGAACGTATTTTTTTGTAGGAGGAACAGGGAGGAGGGCAAACACAGCTATCTGACCTGCCACTTGTTAACATGCTATTGACCTCAGAGAGAAGGGGAATGAGCATTGCACAAGCCACAGGCACCCAGCAGCTCTCTGGGCTGGCCAGCTCATTTGTAGAACTGCTGTATTATCCTTTGCATTCTAACCACAGGCTGCCTGCTTCCTAACACGACCCAAAGAACCAGTCAGCATTTCTTACAAGCGCAAGGCAGAAAGCTTCTGGCTCAGCAATCAATCACTGACACACTGAGGAATTGCTCCTCCCCAGGTGGGGAACCCATCCAAAAGCTATGAAAAATAATCGGGCTAATTAATTCTCATCTGCAAAGAGCAATTACGTAACTGACCTCAGGCAGTTCGAGGAGGTGAGTAGTCAACTCAGCCATGCTGGAACGGAATAACTTTGCAGTGACCAAAAAGATAAAGCACAGCCCCAAATCCTCCATGTGTTGTGAGACAATGAAAACTCAAATGCCTTGAACAGAGAGCATCCGTTCCACTCTCCCAGGTAATCACTCAGAAAGGAACTCTACACCCCAACACCACAAAACGATTTCTAGAAGCTGCAGCAGTGTCTGTTAACTGGAAATGCAAACACCCCCTGCTTTGCAATCCAGCCTTGCATGACCCAGACCTTTGCCAAAAAAATAGTTAATTATTCTTCATGCTTCTATTTTATGTTTAGAATTGGACCTGATGATACAAAAGACTGAAGTTTTGTTACCATTTTCTAACTAAGAGTTCTACACAATGAAGTCCTGAAACATAATCAGGACCAGATCTCATCAGTGCAGCACACATTGGATTTAATGTTGATCATCAGTAACTGCTATGAGTTATGACCCACAATTCTACTGTAAGAATTTTCTCCAAGTTCTTTTGCTTTATTCTGCCATGGAATGTTCATCCTATCTCTCTGCTGGATCAAGAAATGTACAGCAACTCTGTTTGAAGTAAACACTTAGTAGCCCCTGTCAAAACACACCTGAGACCGAAGTGACACCTTTACTATTTCCGCTGTCAGAATAGGTCAGTCTTGAGACATTGACATGAAAAGCATCTTTGTGGCTCCTTAATTCCTTAACAGCTCAGATTGTACAGAATACTTCCTATACATACCCAGCTGTATTTGAATAAAATGCTGTATTTTCCCACAAAAACTAAGAATGGCTGGCACTTTGATTTTAGAAGAACAGCCCCACTAGGACTCATCGAGTTTATTCACCACAATTGAATTTTTACTCTTCCTAAATCTTTTTTCAGTCTCCTTTTAGCACCATGACATCATATACCTTTATGATATGGTATCATAAACAAAGCATTGCAAACAAATAAACAGAAAAGCAGCAGACTGAGTTGCCAAGGTCCAGCTTGTCTGGCAGAGATGTTTCAGGCATCTGAAGGAGGTGACTGCAGCTGACACCTGGCAGATACAGGGTGGGTCTACAAAACCAGGAACAGTTGTAGTTTGGTTGGCAGAAAAACACAAGTCAGAAGAAGTGGAGACTGTAATACAGGGTAGGACAACGAATAAATGATTTACAGTAATCAAAATCAGAGAGGAATTATAGAAATGTGAATTAACTACATGAAACATAACCAAAGGTAAACCTAAACCAGTATCAAGTGTAAACTAACAAGAATCAGTAAGAAAAAGGGGCTTTAAAATATTCTTTTCATGACAGAGCCTTCTAATGGAAATTTGTCCTTTCAGGGTGAGAGAAATGAAGCTTTTATCAAAATCAGTTTGGTTTGGGTTTATTTGTTTTAAAATCAATGCCTTTTCCTCAGCCAACAGAAAGCCAAAAAGAAAGGAACAGTGAAAAGTAAAGACATATTTTTCTTTATGTCTGTCTTTTGAAATATTTCTTACTCTGTCCGACAGGATAACTGCAGAACAAAGCAAACTTCAGACGAGAGTTACTGAGATACTGAGGTATGAACTATTACACAAAGATTAAGAAATTGCAATTGTTTTCACTAGAGACAAATGTTATTGAAACCATGTATTAAGGCAAAAGCACTGTGAGAACAACCTCATGTTCCATAAACAGATATTTTAAGATGCCTATAAGGAAACTGACTGAATTCAGAGCACACAAAGGAAGATCCTATAAGGAATATGATGACACCAGCACTGCTTTTCACATCCATATAAAGTATTTAGCATTGATATTTTTAATGTGTAGCCAAAGCCTGAACAACTTAAAATAGGACATTTTCCATCTCTGTTAGGGATCCTCCAACAGAAGAACCAACCTCTGTTCTCTGTTTATACCAAAATCTACCAAGAACCAGTCTTGCACAACTGCATTTGTAACACTGACATAAGATGGAGCTGCTTGAGAAGATCCTTCCTGAAGACAAAACAAGTACTGAAGTACATTCAGTCTCAGGTTTGGCCCAGTAGATTTTCTCATTTTCTTAAGACATCTCAACATATTCAGAATGGTTGTCATATTTTATTGCTTTTTCTATGAAACTTCCTTAAGTTTAGACCTAATCTCTAAAACATAAAGCATTTAAAGTTCTGATAAAAGCAAAAGAGGAAGTCACACTATTGACTTCATTCTAGGAGGGGAACACTTGAACAACAAACAGCTGTTTAAAATTATTTAGGGAAAAAGCCCAAACAGATGCTGTGCTGGACAGATTCTGTTTGAGTCCTGTGCAAATCACAAGGTGTTCAAAAACCTCCAGAATGGCGAGGGAAGAATACAAATATTTCTGACAGGAGAGAAAGGAACTTTTTCAAGCTTCAGACTCATGTTAACATGCCTTGCAATACAAAATGGACAGCACAGACAGGTCTGAGATTACCTTTAAAAAAATATTGCCCAAATATCAATACCAAAGTCTTTTTGACACGGAGAGAAAAGAAAAAAAATCAATGAAAACCAATTTATATCTACTGCAAATACAGAATATTGAGGCAGAAAGATGTCACTTACTTCTACATTTTCACATGGGTGATGCATAATAAGCACTGTAAAGGTGACTCCCTTGGGGAAAACAGAACCACATGAGGAACAGTTCCCTTCAGCAGATATTCAGAATACTAACACACAGGCACTACAGTACCTCAATCAGGAGCAGAAAAAAGAAGCTGAGTCTCATCAGTCAAAGGCCAACACAGGGTTGTGTCAGGAACAGCCAGCTGAGAGCCTGTGACCAGAAGCTACTGATGCTCAGAGACAGTAATTACTGACAGATGTTGAACAGAGGAATAAATCTCCCTGCTGAGGACTTGGGTTCTTCAAAACCCATCTCCTTCACCTCAATTTATTTTGCTAATTGAATTAGCCTAGATATGCTATTTTCATTTCTGTCTCAGAAAAGGAATGATGCAGTAGACTGTATTCCAACCACCAAATAAACAACCTACCCTGTGATGAGGATCCAGAGTTTCTCACCAGTGTTCCCAAGTGCCCTCTGTTCCCGTGCACTGTGTGGGGCATCCCTGCTGCCATGGGAACTGCCTGTTTGGATAGTGACAGAACTGAACACAAGAGGAATGTGGAATAATTTGCCTGTGATTTTTATTACAGTCAGCAACACACAGTTCTTCATTACCTGTTATTAAATCACTGAGTGAGGTGCAAAACTGGGACAAGGAATCACAGAATATCCTGAGCTGGAAGAGACGCACAGAGCTCATCACAGCCCAGCTTCTGGCTCTGCCCAGGACACCCCAACAATCCCACCCTGTGCATCCCTGAGAGTGTTTCCAAACTCTCTTGGAGCTCTGGCAGCCTTGGGGCCGTGCCCATTCCCTGGGAAATCTGGTCAGTGCCTGACAGTCTCCTGGCCTCTGAGGAAAGAATCTCTTCCTAATGTCCAACCCAAATTTCCCCTTAACATGTGGCTCAGAAAAACAGTCCCAAACCAAGAAAGAGCAAAGTTTGCTCAGTAGAAATCACAGAAAGTTAACATGAAGAGAAGCATTTGTATATGTGTAATAAATATACAGACCAATATAAATAATAATTTTAAAATCCCCTTAGAGCTTTTCTGAGGATGGACTGCAGCACTAGAGAAAAACAGCAACATGCATCAACTACAGACCAGAGCACATTGCACAGCATCAGCTACGGGACTACAGGACTTTTTTGACTTATCATAAGCAGTTTATGCCACCTGAAACTTGCCAAGTACAAAAGCTTTGCAGATAAAATCCAGCCACTTTCTAACAGGATTCTTAGACATAAATAAAAACAGAAACTGAGAGTTTAAAATAGAGTTGAAATATTAGTAGGTTGCAGGTCACATACACATTGCCCTTTCTCCCGAGGACACAAACTTAAAATCAGTCAACTTTCACACATCATCATTAAAGTTTCTAACCCAAAATATATTTGTAACACACTATTAAATTTAGAACCTGTCTGTAAATAGAGCAGCTACACAAGCCCTGCCCTGCAGACTGCTGTCACTGCCTTGGGGCTGGTCAGTGCTGGGGATGACTTGAGAAGCTCAGCAACTCAACAACTTAATTAATTAGTGTGTTGGCGGGCTCCAGGATTCTAATGAATTTTTAACGTTCTACTAATCAGTTTCAAGGGACTATTTTTCCTCATCACATCCCTAATGGCACTTTTCACTCAAATTGCCTTTATTTTACTTAATAAGGCTGTGTTTTCCTCCCCAGAAAACACTTAGTAAGAAGTTCTTTGCAGGAACCAAATTGATTATTGATGTAAGCACAATGCTGCAAACTGACTTGTGACACATCATTCGATGCATTTCTTGTCATCTACTGGTACAGAGCTCTCCAGAAATGATTTTACTTGCAAGTTAGAGCCAGTGGTGGTCTTCCTGCCTGACCTTTGGGCCTGACCTTTTTGTGTGTGTTTTACTTTCTGCAGATTTGAAGTGTTGCTCAATATAAAGGTATCTTCCTAATTTCAAAGCAGGGGGCTTTGGCTCCCTCTCAGGTTGGCCAAGCTTTGCAGGCAGCATAATGAACTGAGTTTGTGTCAGTATGGCAACACCACAAGTACAGCAATTGGTAGCCCACTACCTCAGAGGCTTTTCAAGTCTCTTATTCTAATAGCCCTTGTACAACAAAATGTAATTCTGTAATGTCACATGATTTATGCATTCTCATTCTTTGATTTCTGCACCGTTTTGATTAAAGAAAAAAGCAAATACAGTTAAGAACATGCTTCCTATAATTAACACCAGTAACAGTCTTCGATTTCTTCCACAGATAACTTTTTTCTCATTCAGTTTACCCACTTTTTTGAAAATCAAACAACTATGATTCTGTTTGGTCTTTACACAAAACCAAACATATAAATGCAGCTGAAAATCTCACTCCATTAATTTTCTTCCTTTGTAAGAAAAGACTGAAAGGCTATTTTTCCCCAATAAAAGAGTTGCAGTAATTGCAGAGGCAGGCTTTTAGTACACAAGAGGGGAAGAAAAACATCACTCACAGCTGTAACTGAATAAACCAAGATTAGGATGGATGGAAGCAGGAAAGGAGAGAGGATCACTGGACATCTAAAAGAGACACGTATTTGTATCTAATAATATTTTTTCCTCCAATTCCCAATACAGAATTTTAAATGCAAATCTCACCCTCTGAGACACCCCTGGTGTCACCTCACCATTAAATACATCAATATTGCCCTGCAGTTTGGAACTCACCTTTGCCATTTTACACCACAAAGGTCTGATACCAAAGACCAATCAAAACTTGAAACAAGTGAATTTAAAACACCTACTAAGTATCCTCACAAACTTTTTTTTTCCTCTTAACACCTGTTTACAATTGTTTTTTTATTAGGAAGGTATGAGGCAGAATAGGCAAATGAAAAAAATTCTTAAAATCAGCATTCTGGAAGCTCATAATTTCAAGTTAAACCCTTAATATCCTATTTCTAATGCTCAATAGGCTTTAAATTTGTCACCAAAAATAGATCCCAGAATAACTTGACATAATAGTCTGAATAGCTGGATCAGCTTTTTCCTCAGTGCTTTTATGCATGACTACAAGGTGAAAAGGTGTTTCACGTCACAGATCAATGTTTAGCCCACAGTTCAATCCCAAGCTTGCAGTGGTAGTGTCATTTCCTGGGCTTGCCACTGGTCTCCAGCCTCACAGCACCTCCCTGGTGTGACTGAGAGCAAACCACATGAAAGAATGACAGCAATAAAAAAACCCCAATCAAAGACAGCACCCTTCTGAGGGTGTACTTACGTGAGTTCCTGTCTCCAGGTTACCACATGGACTCACAAAGTGTGTCAGAGGCTGTGGGAAGACTTGAAAAGGAAAAGGGAGAGCAGCAGCAGCTGTGGGAGCTGGAACATGAGCCCAGGCCCCCGTTCCACCCAGAGCCCTCGTTACCCTGGATAGCCTGGCAGCCCTGCACAGCCTTGGAATGGGGTCTGACAGGACTGGAGCATTTCTAGACTTCCACCAGAGATCCTGTTCTGGCTATGGCTTTTGGAAGCTATCCTAAAAAAGAAGAAGAAGTACCTTATTCCTGGATTTCCTATATTTATTCATAATTCATCAATCCTGAAATAAAGTTATGCAAATCTTTATTATATGATCAGACTTTTCAAAAATGGTGATTTAGGACTACTTTAGGTATAGGGAAACAACAGCTACATGAATTACAGGAACAGTTATTTTTTCTACATGTTCACAAAACACACCTGCAGCTGTCTTAATTTATAGCAAAGTTCCCAACCAAAGCACAACCTGTGAAGTATTTTTGCTCAAATCCTACCCAAGCTTGTATCTGCAAGCCCACACAACACGCTGAATCAGGATGTTACAGACAATAATCATTTTTACCTATGAGAATTATCTACTGCAACCTGTACTTTCACCTGCAGTTCTGGAAAAGGAAAGACATGTCACTGGAATATATTAAATATGTTGCACTCTATTATCCCTAAGTACTTTTATCTAATTTGGGATTTAAACCAGCACAAGAATTATCAGAGCTGCTCTGTAGAGACTCACTTTAAATCACCCCAGATGAACAGCTGAATCACAAGCTAAACACTATTGTACCATACTCAATGCCAGGTCGAGTTTATCCTAAGATGGATATTTTAAATTCCAAAAAACCCTACTACAATGGGATTTTATTTTTTGCCACTGAAGATAGCACTTCTTGTCTTAGTGTTACTGTGTTCATTTGAAAAATAGGTCATGTCAAAAACTGCTTTGAAATGATTACTTAAACAGAGCTTACAAACACTGATGAAATTCTTCTGCTGAAATGTCTTCTGATGTCTGCACCAAGGTTGACCAACTAAGAAGGCACATATAGAAGGGGAAAGAAATTTGTGCAGAGAACCAGGGAGAGCAAGGATGAGATTTAACAGATATTCCAAGGATGTGGAGATGAAGAACAGGAATACTGACTTCAGAAAAGAGTAGCCTACTTTGCAAAACTACTTCTTTAGTTAGATTTTAAATATCTAACCCCAACATTTTTTTAGGAAAGCATTTGCAGTTTGTCACTTAGCCTGACTGAAGCCAAAGAACCAATGGCACTAAGTTAAATAGCAACATATGTCCATACAAGAGACCCCGGTATTTCACTGCCTCTATTTACTGCATACACACTTACCAAAGTATTTTTGCTATTACAGACAGATGTTTACAAACACACAATAGCAACCACATAAAAATGATTACTTAACACAGTTCCTGTGGTCCTCTCACTTCAGACCATACCCTCTCTTCAAGCCAGAGAAAGAAAGGTCTTTGTGAAACATCTTAGAACATCCCCACGGGCACACATTGTTACCTAGCACAGACAAAGCCATTCAAATCAGAAATTGTCTGTAGCTGTATTAAGTTGCCCCCATGAATGTATTTTAAGGGTTCTCATACTATCAGGTCACATATCTTAAAAGCCACAGATCAGCACTTTGACTACTACAGTAAGAGTAAAAAAGAAAAATGGAAAACAGCAATGCAAGATGAAACCATTATGGATCCTACGTTTTACGAAAGAACATTACAAAATTCTGTAAAATACTCAGGTTCTCAGAAGGCCAAAGCTCTGAGTAACCTGATCCAAACCTGAAGGCAGCCCTGCTTGGAGCAGGGTGGATGAGATGAGCTTCAGAGGTCCCTTTCAATCCATGCTAGTTTAAGATTTCATAAAATAAACTGGAGAGTGGGGCTGTGTGTGTACAAACGCAAACATTGCCCTTTTTATTTCTAGATACCCTGGGCAGTCTCTGGATACAGCTCCACTGAACACTGCATACAGAGCATGATTACACACAGCACTGAGTAGAGCAGACTGATTTTGGCTTCCTAAATACAAGTCAGCTTTACATTTATGCACAAGAACTACAGAAAGAAGTGTTGCTCTATGACCTAAGTGAGGTGGTGAAGACGTAACTTCTCCCACTTAGCAGCTCTACCTGATCTCAGAAGTGTCCAGTTTATCTGTTGAAGCCTCAGCATTGTGAAACCACAATCCTCACTGCCAGGGCTCTGAGTGCTCTAGTGGTGAGGAATCTCTCTGGAATTATAAATGAAATTAATCGCTTCTGCTGAGACAGGGGAAAAGAGGAAGCAGGCTTGTCCTGGCACAGGACACTCAAACCACAAACAGCACTCAGGTTCACCATTCCTCTCTGACCCACATTTCATTTACACATCTCAAACTGAAACTCCACTTCTCCTACCTCTGGAATTCCTCCTTTGATGTGTTCTCCTTCCTGCTATCCACTGATCAGTATTTTCAGCAAATGACTCATGAGAACATGCTTAACATGACACACAGCTGAAACTTGTTTGGGGTGTCTTGATTTAGAAGCCCTAAAGACTCCTCACTAACAGGCACAGGACATGTAAGCCTCTTGCAAAAGTAATAACAAGCATCATCACACTGATGATAGCATTTCATAGTATTAAATCAGACAAATGATCAAGGCTTATAAAAGTCATGTTTCATACTTCAGTTTTACCACAAGATAAAACTCATGATAATCTACTGAGCCTGAAGAATCCAGTATAAAACCTGGTTCCAGCATCCCTGTTATATTCTTAAATAATGTGCCTCGGTGCAGCATTCTTCCTCACTGTCTGATCAAGCTGTACAGGCTCATAAGCATTCAGAGAAAGAAAAGAGCCAGAGAATTAAACAGTAATTTGAAATGGCCATGAAACAGGGCATTGAAACTCTGTTTCTTTAAGTACCCTATTCCAGTATCTCACCTCAGTTCTACTCCCCTCTCCAGTGGGTCTGTGATGATCTGCAAAACTACTTATTTCACCAAGAAATCTGTAAGAGCTATTTTAAACAATTTTTCCTCCTGTTTTGTAGGGTTTTTTTTACTAGAAAAGTAAATCACAATACAGTAAATCACAATACCTTTCCCCAGCAAGACACACCAAGTTTTCAGGTGATACTACATTATGTGAGCTAAGAGCACAATTGTAGTTATTGTGATTTTAGAAAATAGCTTTTTGTGAAGGCACAGTAACGGAAGATTAAAAGTAAGTACTGTGAAAACCAGTGCATTGTAACTTCAAATCTTTAACTAATGGTTTGAAATTTAAGTTCCACACAGAACAGCCCTTATTTGGATGAAGTTTCCCAGTTTATGTATGTAAATACATTGCAAAAGATTTCATAGATCTACAGTTCTAAGGAAACCAACTGGCACAGTAACTCCACTTTATAAACACAAAACAAAATTAAAATCTGGTGTTTTTATAGCTACTATTTACCTTCCACTATAAATCTCTAAAGCAAATTTTCTCATTTAACATTATAGGTTTATGTCCTAAGTATTCAGTATTGTCAACAGCACAACCTATGATTCTGCTTCAAGTAATTCTCCTAAATGTACATTTTTAATGTATCATTGGAATAAGAGGGTAAGTAATTCTTACGGGTTGAGTTCTGACATCTGAACATAGTCAAATTCCACAATTCCCACACACCCACAGGAGCAGAAAGCTTTACTTGGCCATTTTGACTAAAGCAGAGCCACTGCTCATCATATCCATCAGAAAAAAGAATCCTGTTTCAGAATCATTTCCATTCTGCTAACTTTACTGGAAAATAACAGTGATAATATTCTGCTCTACAGAAGTCAGATATTCAAAAGAGTATGCTCATATAGCAACCCAAATATATCATCTGTCACACTATAATATTACAAAAGGAAATGTTTAGAAGTCTACTTTCTCTTGATTTTTCTTCAGCATGAAGTGCCAGTGTAATGGGAGGTTTGAAGCCTTAGTAAGGGATGAATTGTACTATATTCCAGTACTATGAACAAGAATAATCATTCAACCAGTAATTTACATAGCAAGTGCAGCTCAACAAATCAGGTACTGGCAGTATTATTCTACTTGCATAACAGTAAGTCATTAAATAATATAAATATTTGCAATGTGCATTTAAAAAGGCACAAGAACGAGGCTGAACTGGCTGAGAATATGGCACAGTTGTGGATTCTTCTGATCTTGAAGACTTTGGAGGAAAATTTAATGGAAGGCTGAGTCCCCTTCCCTTCTCACGGTAATGACACCAACAGTCAAAAATCTGAGAGCACTAGAAGGCACTTCACTGAGAATAAGTGTCACCAGTCACACTTCTTCCGTGAGCCAAACTGAGAAATTTACATGAATCAATGTTTGGTAGTCAAAGAAAAGTCTGAAAGGTACAGAGCAAAGAGAGAACACAAATACAGAGGAAGTGGCACTTTCGTTTTGAGAAAGTCTCAAAAAACTGCCTTCTCAACTTTTTTTGTTTAAATATCTATCTGTGCAACATTCAGAGAAAAATCTATTGTTCATAAAGCAACATTGAATTCGGATACTTCAAAAGCATCAAGATGATATTTAAGTGCAACAGCAGTTTCTTACAGCCAGTGAAGTAGCTCATTTGAAAAACTGAATGCAGAGTATAATGATCTAATTAGGGGAATTTCTCCCCACAGAGAGGCTGTGTGTCAAGTTGGTGGGAAAGCCCAGCTGGCTTGAATACAGTAATATCAAGACCTGAAAGCTTATATAAGTGTGTGGTTAAAGAAAAAAAAGTTAAAATCAGAAAACTGGAAGTTTCTGTGCTTCTGACAACCATACACTAAATAACCTGAATGCCATACCAACCTCAGTTTCTCGGCTCAAAAGCTTTCCAGAATTACTCACACTTGGTAACTACAAAACATTCAGAACCACCAACAGCGTTCTGTAGAACTTCAGTTACTGAAAGTACTGCACTTATTTAATCTCTATTACAGAAGAAAACAGTTAAGATGCATCAAGTATCAGCTCATGTACCAAAAGCCAAAGCAAGATATCAAATGATTCAAACACAAAACATTTTAGATAAGCACCAGAGTAGCTGATCTCACTTACTCATTTTTTCAAAGGCACCAATACAATGCAATCTACAGTCCAGCATTTTTACCCATCATTTTTCAGGGCATCAATCAACTGCACAAACACCTTCCAATATATGGGATACGTTAAATTTGTTCCCTAAAGAGAAGCATTCCAAGAAACACATTCAGATGGAAGCACACTTGATGCTGCAACTGACACTACAATATTGTATCTATCTTAAGCCTTTTGAGATTTTAATAAAATGTAAGAAACTTGCTCACTAAGATAATCTACAAAAAGTTATTGAATTCTGACTAAGTTTAGCAATACCATCAGCAGTTTGGCTTGTCCATTTTTGTTGCCCCTCAGAGAATTCTGTACAGACTCTCCCAGGGAAATAATTCACTCCACACACTTTATTAACATAACACAGTAAAACTTCAGGTAATTAAGTTTAATGTGCTATCAACACAACATGGAATTTCACACAACTTACAGTAATTCTTTACAGTTCACAATAACCTCACAGCAAAATCAATATGGAGTAAAAACTGCCCCTGTATTGTTACGGAAGAGCTTTATTTTCTTCTTGTGGCTCATCCTGAAAAGCAACACAATAATAACAGTTACAATATGACATTCAAATATGTAAACATGAAATAAATTTATATTGTTTCACTATGTCTAGGGAAGTGTATTCCCTTAATACAATCTTCTAACTTGGAAATAAGAGGAAATATCACAGTAAGTGCATTTGTCCTTTTCTATGTGCAATACACATAAAAAGTCCAACATCTTCTGTTTTATTATATATAAACAGAGGCCTCACTTCAGTGAAACACAGACCAACATTCAGCATTACAATAAATTATTTGTCTGAGACTAACCACTCAATTGTCTGTAAGGAAAAGCTGTGTTACAGTCCCTTTGAAGTCACATTAGTGAAACAACCACAGACTGTGGTTTGTCAGGGGTGGGGGTGGTTATTTTTGGCTTTTTCTCTTTTTTTTTTCCTTTCTTTAATTAAAAACAAACTATGAACACTAAAGATCAAAAAAGTACATGCAGAATCTTTTAGGCCAATTAAAAAATTGCAACTAGTCAAAACAAGGCACTGAAAATTGATTTGTTTGGCGAGCACAGGAAGCTGTCCTACCAAGCATGCTATATTTATCAGGCTTTTTTTTCCCCCCCCTCTTTCTTTTAAATGTAACTTTTACTTTCCTGCTTGCTAAGAAACTCCTCAGTTTTTCACCTTTGTCATGGTAAGTCTTCAGCATTAACAACTTGCTGGACCTTTCCTGGAGCTTGTTTATTTGCTTTCCAAGGGAATTGCACTTTACAACTGCCTTGTCTGGACAGCAATCACACAGCTTTTCAGAGAACACATTACTCAAGATGAAGTTCTGCAATACAGAGTCTTGCAAAGTCCCACAGCTAGAAGGAAAGCTGTGTAGCAAAAATCATTACAAAAGATGCTGCCACTGCCATTTAAGGAGAGACAGGGACAGGCTGAAGCCTCCCACAAAGTTGGGGCTTCCCAAGTCAACATTTGTTACTGACTGACACCAGCTCATCCTACTGCATGCTTCAGTCTTCCTCACTGAACTGCTGTGACACTTCTGAATATGTATTCTGTATTTGTATTCTGTTTAATTTTTACTGAATTGAGGAAAAAAAGATACAGTCCATAATCAAATCCCAAGAAAGTCAGATCACAGAATCACAGAATGGTTTGGGTTGGAAGGGACCTTAAAGATCATCTTATTCCAACCCCCTGGCATGGGCAGTTCTATCATGAGAATCTGTCTTATTAACACAGGTAAAGGAATTTTTGAATCACTATCATTCAACTACTACAACAGTAAAAGAATCTCAAATTCCCCTAAGTTTCATCAAAAAACCCTGTTTTAACTACTTTGACTCATTACTTTTCAATGTTAGAACAAATAACATGTATTTTCAAAAATTTTGTTTATTATCTGCTTTGACAGCTTTGTAATTGTTACATGTAAACCGGAGAAAAGAATTTTAAATTAGTTTGGTTAAATTCCAAATGTTAAGGTTAGAAGCTAATAACAGAAGAAGCATTGAAGAAGGGCTGATTCTCTTCAGAAACCTTACTGGATGTGGGTTGGTAACCTTTCCATTTGGCTTGCTAATGCCCCTTTAAATCAGAATTTCTGTACATTCTTTCCTTCTTGTTATATCAACCTGCCAGCTCCTCCCAATAGCCACAACTCAAAAGGCCATTTCATTTCACCTGGCATGAATCTTGAAGTCACTTGACTCCCTCACGGTTTCTCCATCAACTTAATTCTCTACGACTGCTGAAAGCCAGTATCATCAGGCTCTGAAACCAACCCAGAAGAAACCAAACATTAAGCCACCAATGAAGCTGAATTTAAGCGTTCTTCCTGCACTGTCTTTGATGTGTACAGTTCCTTAATAGCTAGTGTTTAGCCAACCTAAAACTAGACTCAAGAGTAAAAAGCCTAGAATACAGCAGCTGCTTTATGATTATTACTTCTGAATGTGCTAATAAAGCACCTACAATAAGGCCTTGTTCTTTTCCTGACCCTTACAGGCACAGAATGAAAAGACATATTTGGTATAGCCCCAAACAAAAACAGGAAAACATGACAGCCAAGTGCCTGGAAAGCAGGAAATACCCGCCTGCATCACCTCCCTTCAATAGGAAGTGCAGTACCACACCTTTGAAAACAAAAAAGAAGTATACATCAACATAAGTTCCTTTCTGAAGAAAACTATTTTCTATTTGCCCAGATTTCTAAAAACAGAGTTAGCAAGTGAGTTTGGTCTTACTTTTAAGATGCAAGTTCAGCTACCAACAGGACTTTGGGCAACTGACTCGACCCCTGTATGGACATCCCACAGCCAGTAAGAACCTCAGTGACATCAGCACTCTACCACAGTGTTCTCCTGTGAACGAACGACAAACCCAACAGTGTCACCACTGATGTGGTGTTCAGACACTGAAACACAAACCATTTTCCTCATAGTGAGTTTATACATAGTGAGTTTATATATTTACTCCTGGTAAATAAATATTCCCTGGAAAAACACAGCATGCCCTAGAATGCCTATCTCATTAAACTCCTCTTATTTTTGACTCTCCTTATCCTTAGGCAGCTGTTGCTCCTTAGCCTTGTAGAATTACCATTGTGTACATGCCTGATCACTTGTCCAGCATTTTATGTACTTGGTGGGATTTAGAACCTTCCCACTGTTATCATGAGACCATTCCAAAGCTTCACTGCCTTACCTTATAGGGCAGCAAAGTTGTTTTCATACCAAACAATTTTTCACAATATTTCTTGCATCTCAGAAGGCTGAAAGTAAGCAATCAATTAAACACAAACCCTCTGTCTCACCTGTATCAAATCAGTCCCAGGAATCATTCAGTTACTGATGCACTCCAAACTAATAGTGCCAGAGAAAAACGCTATTTTGAAGAATATACTTGAATTTCTCAGCTTCACTGGTATTTATTTGCTCCTGACCTAGCTTCCACGGATTCTTCTCTGCCACAGAATTGCTTTCCGAACCCCAACTTGCTCACCTACTAAAATCAAAAGTAACAACAATTAGGAAAGTCACAAGGAAAACCACAGTGGATGAGAATCAGACAAACATGGTACTTGACGTACTTCACCATATTGGCGAGGGATTTGGACACATCATGCAATGCCAATGCAATGTCCTATGGTCTCTGTGTCTCCCTGTACACATTAAAAGATACAGTTTTTTAAAGGTCAGAAAACTAAGATATGGATGAATTATTCAGTAAGACTGTTATGGATAATCAAAACCTAAAGAAAAAGTAATGGACAAGCATACCTATTGGAGGCTCCTCTGATCTCAACTGGGAATGCCCCAGTTACTGAAGACACTGCAGTAACACACCAGCAGTCCATGGTGGCGTGGCCTCGCTGAGCACGGCACTATTTTGAGATAGTTTAACACATCACTGGGTGTGCAACATCACTCGGTCAACAATGAAAATCTTTCTTTTGAGAAAGGTTAAAGCACATGCAGTTGCACTTGCTTGGACCCTGCACTACTGTAAAAGCCTAACACATGGGGACACATGTAAGGTATGGCTATTTCCTTGTTCACTCATGAACCCCGTATACAATTAAGGAAGGCAGTCACTGGGTTTGCTGCTTGTACTCTTAGGTACTTTACAACTTTTCCAATACCTCTTTCAGATTCCTGCCTCAGAAGGACTGGACCATCGATTATGCACCAAGATGCTTTTAGATAATGAAGCAGAGCACGAATGATATGAGTTTCTAATAAACTAAATTAAGTGTGACAATAAAATCAATTCAATATACTTTCAAATGAGAAACATGAAAAAAGCACAGCATCACGAACGTCTCATCTGTCCTTGTCAACGTGCAGTCCCCCAGCACCTCTCGCTCCTCTTTCACATTTACAATTCTCAGATCTCCGAATCCAGAACAAGCAGATTCTTTAGACAGCTGGTCATGATTGCCATACCTGCAAACACAAACCAAGGTGTTAACTGAAACACTTCTTCTGCAAAAAAGTTCTGCCTGTTTCATCTGCAGTAGTGTCATGCTCAACTATACAAACAAGAAAACAAAGACAGAAAATCTTCTACCAAAGATATGCAAAATCTTCAATTTAACTAAAATTAGCTGTGTATTTTCCTTTTTATCTTTAACTTTTATCTCATTATTTTTAAACGTCAGCTACAGACTTTCAAGTGGTACCAAGAAAAATATTTCATCCACCCTTCCCAAGTAAGGAGAGGACAGTACTAACGTTCCATCTGTTGCTATTAAAGGAGTGCTGGCTGAAAATGCTCTTTCTTCCTTCCCAGTGATCCTTCTCACACTCTCAGAGAGAGGACAGAGCTGAGCTTTTGACAACACGTTGCAGCTGTCATACCTAGAAAGACAAGACACAATTGGTATCAACATTCTTAATTATTTATTTAGTATTAGCAAACAGAGGAGAATCGTGACAATCTACTCACATGTCCAGTAAAAATCCTGTGACTTCTGCATAGTTTCTGAAATCCAACTTTTCCTTAAGTGTCAGCCACCGGTCAATGTGATTTCCCACATAAATCCTTGTTTTCCCCCTTCTTCTATCAAGAATTTGCTTTCTCTTTTTCTTTTCCAGAAAAGACAACATTGGCGGCCTTCCACACCTCTTTGCTTGCAGGGACATGGTGTGCCTGGAAATAAAGCAGAGGCTTTATTGACAGGCAGCTTAGAACAACAGGTGGCACCTCAGAGTCCCGAAACAGCACAGCGAGGACTGTTGGCCGAACATCTTTGGCTCCTCGCAAGTCAAGCACCCGCTGCAGCTCCGCACCGACGGCTCCCGACCCGCGCCCACCTGCTCGGGTCTTCCCCTCTCGGCGTCTCTCCGCGGCAGCAGCGGCCGAGAACGGGGCCGCTTCCAGTCGGAACACAATAAAGAACTGCGGGACAGCCCCTCACGCCGCTCCTGAGGGGAGGGGCCCGAAAGGGACATTACCGCCTCACACCGCTCCTGAGGGGAAGGGAGGGGCCATTCCCGCCTCACGCCGCTCCTGAGGGGAGGGGACATTGCCGCCTCACGCCATTCATGAGGAGGGGAGGCCATTCCCGCCTCACGCCGCTCCTGAGGGGAGGGGAGAGGCCATTCCCGCCTCACACCTCTCCTGAGGGGAGGGGACATTGCCGCCTCACGCCGTTCATGAGGATGGGAGGCCATTCCCGCCTCACGCCGCTCCTGAGGGGAGGGGAGAGGCCATTCCCGCCTCACACCTGTCCTGAGGGGAGGAGACATTCCCGCCTCACGCCATTCATGAGGAGGGGAGGCCATTCCCGCCTCACACCTCGCCTGAGGGGAGGGGACATTCCCGCCTCACGCCATTCATGAGGAGGGGAGGCCATTCCCGCCTCACGCCGCTCCTGGGACAGACACACACATTCCCACCTCATGCCACCCCTGAAGGGACACCAGCCCTTTTCGCCGCTCCTGACGGAAGACAAACTCACCTCACACCGCCGGAGGGAGACAAGCCCTCACAGCGCCCCTGCGCGGTACGCCCTTTTCCCGTCGCCCTTCCCTTTTCCCCGACGCCAGTCTCCCGCTGCCCCCGGCGGGGTGGTCGGTCTGTTGGTCGGGGTCGGTCCGTCGGTCACTCACTCGCAGCGGCGCCGCCACCGCCGGCAGTGACCGAGGTAAACAAGGGACATGTGACCGGCGGCGCGCGATGATGGCGCGGGGACACGTCAGGGCGGGGAGGGGTCCGGCCCCGCTTTTAAGGAAAAAGGCTAAAGAAAGGGTTTTAAGTGTTAAACCAGGGCAACGACTCGAAACCTGTCCTGAGGGAGCAGCTAGTGGCGCTCAGGTAAAAACTGTTCTCAGCCTTTTACTGACGCCCAGAGGAAGAAGTAACCTAGCACGTTTTTTAAATATTTGTTTAATAACAAACTTTAATTATGTGTGTTATGCACAATAAAAATTCTACTGTTTTCCCAAGCAGCAATTCGCAGGAGGAGTATCCAAAATACTGTGTGGTTATCTTACCTTCTGAAAGGCCAGATTCAGAGACGAAACTAGGATTTTGCTCTGAACAGCAAAAAATATTTGAAATGAGACCTCCCTGTTAAAATGCTAAATCAATGACACCAAGAGAAAGAAAATGCAGTGAGAATTTACAATTCCTGGTGCCACAGTGTGTTCTAAGAGTAACGTGTATGAAACCTGCATTCCACCACGTCCTTGGCACCTCCACACACTCCTGCTGACATAGCCTGCGTTTTAAAATAAATAAATAAAAACTCAGACCAAGTTAGCCAGCAATATTTGGATAATTTTATCTAACCAAGAGAGAGACAATCATACCTGCCAAATTTTTTTTTTTATCGTTTCTACTGTCAGCTTTGGTATAGTCACAGTAACAACTCAAGTTGGCTCATGAGCTAGTAGGTGACCGAAGGCTTATAAAAATATTTATTTGCATTTTCTGAATCAGCTGAATAACCAAAACAATTGTTTTGGTTTGTTGTCCAACATTTACATAACTTGAAAATAAAGAACTGGAGAAAAGAGCCATCACTTCCTGAAATCAATCTTTGTCTTTTATCATTTATATCTTCAGCCTGTGAGTAGGCTTTCATAGCACGTTTTACTGTGTGAGTTAACAGAGAAGTGAAATTTAAAATAATTATTGTGACTTAACTATAGTTATGCTCAAAATAGCCCAAATTCTCAGTGATACATGTTTATAAAGATAATCCCTGGCACTTTACCCATTTAATTTCGATATAATTTCTCATCATTCACCATTATTTCTGTAAAATATCTACTAGGTGATACTATTTCCAAGTAAATAGGACTGTTTTAGAGGCTTTGCATATTTAATTTTTCTGATTGCCTTAACAAATATAATTATTTTTTGTGTAACTAGATCCACATTCCAAAGAACAGAATTGTGTTAACACCAAAACTTGGACACCCTCCCAAGTTCCTGTTTATTTTGAAATCACAAAGCTGCTGAGAGAAGCAAGAGGGTACAAACAACATTTAGTCCTACCAAGTAATTTGGAAACAAAAGCAGTTATGCAGCAACTCACCTTTTATGCCTACTAAGTTAAGCAAGCTACTGCTGTTATGCATGCTAATAAAATTAAAAATAGCATGTAAAAACAGAGGACCGTGTCAGTGTTCTCAAAAATTGATTATTACGTAAGAAAAAATTTCAAAGCTGTTAATGTATATTTGCTGTTTTTGTGAGGTTTTTTTTTTTCTTTTCATCTCATTAGGGTCTGCCAGCCAGTGTTAATTTCAGCTGCTTGAGCTGATCCTGTGTGTGTGACAAACAGTGTGGGAATGCTTTCAATCACACCAATATTTGTATTAATGTTGGTTTTACCACCTGGACATCCCTGTCAGCAAGGTGAATATTTTGCCCCTGAGCAGTTTCACACAGGACCCAAAAGGAGCAGCATTCCTGGTACATGGAATTGTGTCTTACAAAGCAGCAGCTGCTACTCAGGAATGAAATTCCAAAGCCAATTCCCTAGGCCCCAAAGGTTGGGGTGTGTTCTCCGCAGCAATGCACAGACGTGGAACTGAGGGCACCAGGTGCAGCAGTGCCACCTCCCAACCCCAAACTGTGGCCACGCAGGAAGGAATTTCAGAGGTTTTTATACATTTTTCTTCCAACAACTGAAAATCCTGGCNTTTTTATATATTTTTTTTTACATATATATTTATAGAGGCTTGTATGGCACTCTCACAGATACATGAACTCACTCTCTCCTTCCAACAACTGAAAATCCTGGCTGTACTATCACCTTTCTGCTGATGAATATTTCACTGTACTTCAGTAGTTTCCAGAGCAAGCATCTTGTTTAGCTGCCAGCTGTAAGTGTGGCAATAATACACCTTACAAACCCCAGAAGCCTTCTGCCTCCTGAAGTGCAATTTTCATTTCAAAAGGCCCCATGTTGCTACAAGAGCCATCAGTTAACCCAGGAACATGTCTAAACACCCCATTTGTCTTGTGTCTTATCAGTATCTGTGAGACAGGATTGAGAAACTGCTCCCTGGAAATGCCAATGCAAACTGTTTCATACAGTAATTAATCTATCTGTGTAACAGGATAAAACCCTCACAGAGATCAAGTTGATCTAGCTAAGTATCCTCTTTCCAGAAGGCATGGGATTTCACTGGGTGTCCTCCCAGATTCCAGTTATCTGTGATTTAAGGATTTGGAAGATGAGGGTGACTCCAAACCATTTCATTAAGCGGGTGTGGGAAGACCTACACCTTGGGAACAGGATCTTTTAGACTCCTCTTAATATTTTGGACTTCATAATGTCCTACTTTAGGGAGTCTTTACTTTGCGTTTTGCATTTGTTACATAATTGTTATTTCTAGATAGAAAGGGAGTTATGACACTGCCACAAAGCCATTTATTTCCATGTTCCAGTGCAATAGTGACACCTCATTAAAAGACACAGCACAGCAGTGACATGAATCAGCCCCCCAAAGACCATCTCTCATATTGTAACCAGTCAGTTTCTAACTCAAAACAACAATTTAAGAATCAAAGGAACAATTTAATGAATAGAAATAAGAATAAAGCTGAAAACTGAAAACCACAGGGTTTATCACCACACGATTCATTCCAGCAGGAGACTGCTTGTGTTGGCTCCTTAGTGCTTAGAACACCTCAAATTGTTAAGAACAGAATATAAAAGATAAATTGACATTCATTTAAAGGGAAGCACACTCATTTCCAAAGTGAGCTCCTGGTTGTTTGGGCCTTCATGATACAACACAGGAGCTTCTTTATTCTAAGAGGTTTTAAGGAAAGTGAGGACCTGCACTCTGACTGTACCTTGAGCAGTGTAATCCAAGTGATACCAGAGTAGAATTCCTCACGTTTATTGTTCACTGCTGAGGTTGGATGATTCATCACATTTAAATTCTTTCACATGAGCTTCCTAACTTCCTTCTTTTATCTGTTACCATATCTGAAAAGAATAATTTTTATCTGAAAAAGAAACTGAATTATGCTGTGTTGTACTTAACATGCAATAAAACATGCAGAAAACATGAAGTAAAAAAAAGGGTCCATCGAACCAAGAAGCTGAAGCATTTTTATTACAGAAAAAGTGGCATCTCTAACAATATATTTGTTTCATGTTTCCTATTTTTACTTTCTCCTCCTCACCATCTGCCTCTGTTCTGCTTTTTTCTCTCCAAAAGCATCTACCTTTTTTAGCTTCACTCACCCCATCACAGGATTCAGGCTGAATTAAAACAAAATCCCCAATGCCAAAGCCAAAAAAACCACTACCTCTTCATAAAAGACCTTTCAAAAATAACTCTCCTTTTTCTTAGAGTAGCTGTAGATCTTTAAGAGAAGCAATCCATCTCGACTCAGTGCTTTGCTACACACCCTCTAGGCAAAGGAACTCAAGCTTTTTGGTTCCTGGTAGCTCTGGGTTGTACCTGTGCCTTCAGTGCTGCTCTTTTTGCCAAATCTTCCCCTTTCTTTTGGTAGCCAGCACTGAATCCCACGAGAGTGAGATCCCATAGTGTGGAGAAAGAGGGTGAATTACAGAATGTGCAGTTCTTGAGCAAGAACTACTCCTTCCATCATGGAAGGACCTCAGCAGTGCCCAGGAGGGTTTGCTGTTCTGTGGAGCAGAGTCACTCCTTTGTTTAAGATGCCCTGCATGAAAATAAAACCATTTTGGGGAGACAATCCTCAGAAGGAAATAGTGAGAAATAGAGAATGCCCACCTTGGACCTGTGTGCCATGCAGTGGTCAGGAGAGCCTGGCAGTGCCTGAACCTGCACTGTGCTGCGTGCAGAGGAAGCAAAGGATAATGAGGAGAAGATGAAATACAAGAAGGTGCTAACCTGTGGCAGCACCAGAATCTGGGTCTGGAGGCAAGTCCCTGCAGGGCCAGAAAGGTCAAGACAAATGCTCTCATTTGTGAGTCAATTCTCTGCAACAACCATACTGAATTTGTTACTGCAGTCAGCACATGGACTAAGGGAAACTTCTGGGCCCAGCCAGGGTACAACCCTGAACCTCTGGATCTCTTGGGGAGAACATGTTCTGTGCAGAGCAGTGAGGAGCTGAGCCAGGTCAGACACCCTCCCAAGGCACTGGTGCTTCAGTGTCCATCCTTGTGCCTTCAGGGCCAGCAGGACCTTGAAGGGTGCAGCAGAAAAGGAGTAAGGGACCCACTGTTATCCTGGCTGTGTCTCTGGGGGTCCTGGGAGCTGGTGGGGCACCAGAGGGGGCTCACAGAATCACAGAATCAGTTACACTGGAAAAACCTCTGAGATCATCACATCCAGCCTGTGAACAAACACCACATTGTCAACCAGAGCGTGGCACTGACTACAATGTCCGGCTGTTTCTTGAATACCTCCAGGGATGCTGACTCCACCCTGGGCAGCCCATTCTGATGTTTAATTACCCTTTTCATGAAGAAAATGTTCCTGATGTGCAACCTAAACCTCCCCTGGTGCCGCTCCAGGCCGTCTCCTCTTGTCCTGTCACAAGCCTGACCGTCACCTGTCAGGGAGAGCGTGGCCACCCCTAAGCTTCCTCTTCCAAGCTTGGAGGGCTGGATAAGAGGGAGAAAAAAATATGGAACGCTTCACGAATTTGCGTGTCATCCTTGCGCAGGGGCCATGCTAATCTTCTCTGTATCGTTCCAATTTTAGTATATGTGCTGCCGAAGCGAGCACGAATTGAACGTTATTCCCGT
Organism: Nicator chloris; assembly: GCA_013400495.1. Taxonomy (NCBI): domain Eukaryota; kingdom Metazoa; phylum Chordata; class Aves; order Passeriformes; family Pycnonotidae; genus Nicator; species Nicator chloris. Next base: position 158,264 of record WAAE01007662.1, read on the forward strand.
CGCTATTTGAAGCTCTAGCGTCTTGGCATCGCAAGGTTAGGGTGACCGGGTATGACAAACCACCGGTGCTGATGGAAGAAGCAACAGGCCTGCATGGCACCCGGACCACACCGAGGGTCTGGCGGGCAGGAGACAGCGGAGAGGGGAGGAGAGGCCCCCAAATCCGGCCTAACCAGCATTATGCAAATAGCCCTGCTGTATGCAAATATGCGCAAAGCACTCTGGGGCGGGGGCGGTACCGGGGCTCCTCACGGCGCCGCTCTGTATCAATAGCCCCCGGCGGGCTTCGGAGCCACGGTCGGCTGTGCGCAGCCGGGAGTGTGACACTTCTCTGTGATGGCACATCGGTGGTTTGGACCTAAATTAGTTACTGTTGCTGATCTGTGGTGATATGCGGGTGGCTGAAGCCGTTTGTCGTCTCACAGAATCACAGAATCGTTCGGGCTGGAAGGCCCGTCTGGAGATCAAAGCCTCCTGCCAAGGCAGGGTCACATGGAGCAGGTGACACAGGAACGCATCCAGGTGGGTTTGAATGTCTGCAGAGAGGGACACTCCACCGCTCCCTGGGCAGCCGTTCCACTGCGCTGCCACCGCCAGTGTGAGGAGGTTCTGCCTCTTGCTGAGGCGAAACTCCTTATGTTTTGGTTTATGACCATTACTCCTTATGTATTTGGAGTGTATCTCCGGAACAGGCAGCTGTAGCGGGACCGCGTGGCTGCAGGGACGGGCAGGGAACGCGTCCGTGCACGAACGGCGGAGAGCGAGGACTGCATGGCGCTGCCTGTTCTTAGGTGGGGCAGGAGAAACTTGTATGTCGGGCAGCAGAGTGGCGCAGCGGAAGCGTGCTGGGCCCATAACCCAGAGGTCGATGGATCGAAACCATCCTCTGCTAGCACAAGTATTTTGTTTTTCCCCCTGTTCTCACAGCACAGCGCCCGTCATCTCTGTGGGTTATTTTTGGGCATGCGGGACAGTGGTGTGGCTGGTGGGAGGACGGTTGTTTTTTCTAAAATCCTGGCGACGTGCAGCATAGTTGGTGCGAGTAAAGGACGGACAGCGCTGCGCAATGGGATGCCTGCAGCATTTCTTCTAGTGCCATTTGAAGGTCTCGTCGAGTCACAGGATGGTTTGGGCGGGAAAGAACCCTTAAAGACCATTTAGTCCCACCCCCTTCCATGGTTAGGGACACACCGAGTTACTTAGAGCCCCGTCCGACGTGGCTTTGAATGTTTCTACGGTTGCGGCATTTGCCACCTCTCTGGGCAGCCTGTGCCTGTGCCTCACCACCCCTGTGGTGAAAAGTTTCTTCTTTATCTTTCATCAGAAAGCTCCCTTAAATACTGAAAGGTCACAAGGTCCCCCAGGAGCCTTCTCTGCTCCAGGCTGAACAGCCCCAGCTCTCTCAGCCTTCCCTCGTAGAAGTGTTCCTCTGAACATCTTCATGCCTTCATCTGGACCCGCTCCAGGAGGTCCGGTGTTTAATTACGCGTCAAAAGCTTGTTGCACACATTTGTAGTTTTTCCCTGTCTTGCCGGATGAAATGAAACATTGTGGCAATGCCAAACACAGCAAGCAGACTCTGAGCCCAAAATGTAGGAAAGCAAAATAAGAACACACACGTGAAAACGTGAAAGTCAAAGCACGTGGTATTGACAGTGTGCATTTGGCCTCTGGATCGCAGGACCTGAGGAAAAAGGCTGTGTGGACTTGGTGCCACAGTGCTTCTCAGTGGGCGTTGTTTGCAGGGCTGTAGAATGTGGTAAATAAACAGTGGAATTCTTACATGGAATGAGTACGTGCGGAATGCATGGAAGAAAAATAAGGCAGGGGTTTCGTTCATAGATCCACAACAATGATGGAATTCTCTTTCCCTGGATTTGGCTCAGTAGGCGCGGCTCGGGGGACCGTGTTGTGTGGTTCCATGGTGTAATGGTTAGCACTCTGGACTCTGAATCCAGCGATCCGAGTTCAAATCTCGGTGGAACCTGAGTGTTTTTGCTGCAAACACAGTTCTTTAGTGCTCAGAACCATGGAAAATGGCTATAAGGCGTTTTTCATGGACTGTTAGAATGCCATAAATATCCCATGCCTCGTGGAAAACATCTCTAAAGTACAAGAGTAACCAATCACAGAGGCTTTCCTGGTATTTTCCCCCTGCGTATCTATTATTTATTGCAGCCAGGTTAATACTTAGTGACAAATTACCTGAAGAATCTCAGACATGTCGCAGCATATTGTTTCCTTTTCTTTCTGTGTTTTGAATCGCCTGTATGGAAACACAGTTCTAAATTCTGCATCAGCAAAGCTGGTGGCAGCTGCTGAGCTCTGCAGGGATGAGGTTTTGTGGTGCCTTTGACAGCAGATGTTCTCCAGTGTTCGTGTTTGCTTTCTGCCCTCATTACACCAGGGGTGACCTTATTGTGGCCTTCTGGTGCCCAAAGGGGTTCCAGGAGAGCTGGAGAGGGACTTTGGACAAGGGACTGGAGTGACAGAACAAGGGGGGGTGGCTTCACTCTGCCGGAGGGAGGATCAGATGGGCTATTGGGAAGAAATTCTTCCCTGTGAGGGTGGCACGGCCCTGGCTCAGGGTCCCCAGAGAAACTCGATGCTCCGTCACTGGCAACATCCAAGGCCAGGTTGGCTGCGGCTTGGAGCCACCTGGGCTAGTGGAAGGTGTCCCTGCCCATGGCAGGGGGCCGGGACTCGATGAGCTTTAAGGTCCCTTCCAACCCAAACGATTCCACCATTCTGTGAAGACAACGAATATCGCAGAAAGTCGGAGCAAACGCGAGTATCCAGGTCGTGTTAAATTCCCGTCGGTCATCCCAGGTGCAAGGGCAGAGCGGGCAGCGATTTCCCACCGGGGTTTGTTTGCTGTGCATTAATTGTGGGGGCTGGCGGAGGCCTGAGGCACCGCCCGGTTCTATGGTGTAATGGTCAGCACTCTGGACTTTGAATCCAGCGATCCGAGTTCAAATCTCGGTAGAACCTGCCTCAGGTCTCTGTTTTTCTGCCTCACAGCGCGGCAGGGACAGAGCGGGCCGCGGTGGAGCTCCAGCTCAGCGCCACTGGGTGTCCTCGACCTCAACCGTGTCACGCTCTTCCCAGTTTTCTTCAATGCAATGAATTTGACTAAAGAATTTATATAATTCTTACTACTTTTTAATTAGGTGTTTAATTGTATTTTACTGCTGTTTTACATTAAGTACTTTTGCGTGGAGGGAAAAAAGGCATTGACACGGTCGAAAATTCATCAGGCAGATGTGCAGAATCTGGACATTACTTTTCAGATGCACCCAACTACTCACTTGGAAAATAAGGGCAGAAATGCTGTGTTTTTGGATAAACTCTGGACAAGTTAACTAGATATTCCCTCTGCTTCGCTGACACAAACCTTCAGTAGTTATTTTTCACTTCCAGAGCAGCTAAGGACATCTTCACACTTTGGCTCCCCTCCTCCAAACCTGTCCTACGAGTCAGCTGTTTACACAGCAACAGGAACAAGCCTGCTCTGTGCCAACAGCTCCTCCTCCTCCGGCCAGGTAACCCTGCCTTGCTGGCCCTTGAAAAAAAACACAGAACACCTTCAAATCGAGTTATTTAGTAGAAGTCCAGATCCCAACTGCTCAAGAGAACATCTGCAAATGTTTGCTCAATTCATTCAGTTTTTACACAACCTAGTGATGCAAATATCCTTGTCTATGTCAGGGCTGATTTTCATCCTTTCCTCAACTGTTGGATCAGGTCACACACAAAGATCTCCTGTGCACCCGTGTTTTAAGTTACTCTATCCAGTAAGCTCAGCACAACCAGCCACTCTCAGGATGGCTTCAGGCACCAACATCAGGCACAAGAGCTTTAAAGCCATGGGGGCTTGTCTGCCTTGCAAGGAGTCAATATATTAATTGACAATTCTAGAGAGCAAATTACCATTTCCTACAGCAATCTGGCAACCTCCTCCTTCCATTTAGCAGAGTTTGAGGTGCAGCTGTAATCCAAAAGTCCCATAAAGTGCTGACGCCACAGATGTGCCCCAGAAAAACCCCCTGGGTGAAACCAGGCATACTAAAGAGTTAAACTTTTACATGGAACAAGACAGAATCAGCACAGAATTGAGCACTGAGATTTATTCACAATTCATGGTCATGCTGCAATTGAAAACCAAGCACCAAAACTGAACATCATCCAGATATAACCCAGCTGAGACTGCTGCATTTGGATACCTGCACTACTCTGGGGGACAGCACAGCCCAGGGTGCCCAGGTCCTGGGCCACAGGGGACACACACAGGTGCTGTGGTTGAGGCAAAGGGACTTTAAACACACTGGAGCAGTCTCAGAGCAAAGTACCGTAACCCCAAGAATCCAGCACCTGACATGTTCAAATCAAGAACATCCCAAGACAATTTTATTAATTCATTTACTATGTCCAATTCCTTTCCCACAATCCCTCCAAGTTTACAATTTTCTACAAATCCTCGTGTCAGCACAACATTCAAGGGAGAGGTAAAGCACTATGGCTGTGGCCATGTCAGGAGCTTTTCCTGTTGCTGAAAAGGCAGCAATAGAAATTATTAGGGAATCAGGGAACCCAATCAGGGAATTAAATAGTGCTGTACTTTCAGCAGTGTGGCTACAAACATGTATTGTCAACATTAATGGACTCGCCAACTGCAGATTTAAAAGCTAGAATCAAACCTTAGGCAAGTATTTCACTATATATGAAGCTGCAACAAGGTTTTCTGATATATGCTAAAATTTCAATGAAAGCAGATGAAGGAGGTATAGAACTTATGGGATAGAACTTTTCTTTCCTTTTAAACTGGCACTTCAAAGAAAAGGCCTTCAAAAAACGAAAACATTTTACTCCAAAAAGTCTTATAAAACAAAAGCTGACAAAAAAAAAAGAGACAAGTCTCAGTTACTTAGGTCACTAATGATAATACACTCTGAGTAGCCACTACAAGCTCAGTTAGATGCCTTCCTTGTCTTTAAAAAAGAGTTCTGCAGCAGACAAATCATCAACAGCTCTGCACTGTCACTACCTCAATAGGTTAAAACCCTTGAGCAGATGGAAGAGGTGGTGGATCCAGCTGAAACAGGTTATTTTAGACACTGAGCCACCCATTTCCCTTGCAATGGGAGCAGAGCAGGTGGATTTCACCCACTGCCCATCCCATTCCTGGGCTCCCCCAGCAGCACAGGGAGTGAGGCCCTTCAGTGCAGGAAGCAAGCACTGGCCAAAGTGCCACCCAGCCCTGGGGAGGATCCACCTTGTTGTACAAACAGTTCAGGGCTCTGCTTTCAGAACAGCAAGGCAGCTCTTGTGTAGTTTCCTGAAGATTTCCTCCGAAAAGCAAACTGGTTTTGTACCATTTCACCCAGTATATGCACATAAAAAAATAAGCACACTGTACAAAGAGCAGCAGCGATATAATTTAAACATGCATCCAGCTACAAACCATATATACAGAGAAACAGGCCTATACAAACAGAGCAGGACCACTTTATTACATCAGAATTCTGGTGGAGTTTTTGGAGGAAATTACGGCAGATAAAGAAAATCAGACCAAAGGAGGTGTATGTTGCTTCTGAAAGTAATCTGTTCTGAAATGTCACACAACAGCCCCACCTTTCTCTAGCAGACATCTATTACAGTTCCAGCTACACACAGCTCGTCCCACCACTCCTGGACTCCCTTCCTGTACAGAGGTAGATTTCTGTCGATGTTCTGATATTGCACCACGTTAAGTATCCTTCTTATCACAAGGAACAACTTGCAGAGGCTGATTTATATAATTCATGGGCATAATCTCATTGTGGGCATTCAGGTAGTGCAGTAAATCAAATTTTTTTGCACTTGAAAGAAAACCTCCCTCCAAGTGCAATGGTTTGTTATTTAATGGAGAGCTGCAACTTTTAACAGCTTCACATAAGGGAGCTATTTCTTGTCAGCAGGGTGACCCTTCACTGTCTCTCTCCTTTTCAGCCTCCCTGGTCTAGCCAATGCCAGGTCTTGCCCTGCCTTCCCTGATGTTTCACCCCATTCCACTGTGGGCATTTTAAACACTCACAGGTTTTTGCAGGATTTCTTAATCACACAAGCAGTTGTAATATTGAAGAAATTTGCAAGGAGATTCATTCAAACTGCATGAAATGGTTCAAAAAGCCCATCCACACTTTCAGGCTGCATAAGGAAAGCTAGAACTTTGCTAGCTTCAAACAGCCATTAATTGCTAACAGATCTGATGCTACCAGGAAAATCTGAAGTCTGGCAGGAGTCTTAATTTCTTTTGTCCATCACATTCTTGAATAACTCTGATAACTGGGGAAATTGCAGACAAGCTGCATGGCAGTACCACTTCACAATGTCTGTTAAATGAACCTCTACGGCATATTTATAAAAATAAGTGCATCAAAATTCATGATGCCAATGTATTGTAACTCTGACGAGCTCACAAGCATTGCTCAGTAATTCTTCTCATAGGCACCCCAGGAAGATATTTTTTGCAGAAGTCTTTCAACGTGGAGACAAATGAAAGAACCATCTGGGCATGTTCCACTCTTAGAGAGAAGCCAAAGCAAGGAGCACCACTCCTCCTAGTTGCAAGCTTGGCAGAAAACTCACATGGAAAGAAAGTTCTCTTTTTGTAACAACCAACTTCTTTGGAACTATTTTAAATGAACCATTTAGCATTAGCTTCCCAGATTCAGTTTCTGTGAAGCATTGTGACACTACATCAGTAAGAAATGGTGGCAAGTTTGGAACTGAGTATGTTTGGCTGAATTATGGATACAAGGCTTATAGAAATTGATTACATCTCTCCATGTACTCACTTGTCCTTTAAAAGGGCCTTTTCCTTAACAAGGTAGGTAAATCCCAAGTTACTTCACACCAACTGCACCAATACTGAAATTCTTGTTGACTTTTCCTGTGATGATAGGGACTGCAGACCTAGAAGTAAAATCATCTCACCCTCTTGGAGTAGCCCATTTTGTGCAGTGAACCCTTCACTTCAGGGAGTAACTTGATGAGGAATTACACTCCCTGTCCCTGGCAGAAAGGGCTTATGCACCTCGCAAGATCAGGCTTTAGAATGAAGAAATCCATTGTACGCAGGAAATGACAAACAGTACAAGTTAAATGACAGTGGCAGGAACCAGGGCTTTTGGAGACTTCTCTGGTTTTGCAAAGCAATGGTTCTTCCCAAGAACAATCCCCAGCTGGGCAGAGCCCCCCGGCACTCACGACGCCCAGCGGCTGCGATTGCACGGAGGGCTGCAGCGCTGCCCTGCAGCCTCAGCACAGCTCTGCACCTGCAGTCGTTACCATTTGATATCCACACTGCTCGTGCTTTGATTTACTGCACTGTACGTGGTGTGCAAAGTGTCCTGGACCTTCTTGGAGTCCATGCCCTCCAGCCAGTCCTGGTACATCCTCTGGACGTGCAGGTTGGTTTCTGGCAGCCTGACGGGAATCGCAGTGTACACCTCTTCCATCTGGGCAAGCAGGGCTCTGTCTGGTTTGCCATCCTCGCTCTGGGCCTGGCCTTTTCCATTGAGGCACCCTTAAGAAAAAAAAACAAATGAAAAAGATGGAAGGTGATGAAACTTTGATATGAAAAGAAAGTCTCTGTTAACTCAGAATTCTATTTTCACATGTCTCTAAAGGAAGTTTTTTTAAACATCCCCCCACGCTGTTACAATTTGTATTTACCTAAAGTGACTCCAATATCAACTTCATCTTAATGGAAATGAGGTTTCCATATCAACAATCTTTCTCTGCATTCTCCACGGTTTTATGACCCTAATTATGTTCCTTATCTTTTCTTACCCGTGACAACCACCATTTCAGAGTATCCTCTGAGGTGTGGCAGTGCTGTACTGGCACTTATTTATAGGTCAGCAGATAACAAATATAACATTGTGACTAATTTTAGAAAACTCAATCATTTTTTGAGCCAACCCTTCACCTGTAACTGGTGTTTTGGATACGTCAATAAATAGTGAGATTTTAGATTATTAAGAAGGGAGTTAAGAAGGAAAGAAGTGAAATTCCTGCCTGTAAGGCAGCTTTCCTCTGAGATTCAAGATCCATGTACAGAACAACTGCAGATCCACAATTATTCTTACCTCCTGGGCAGGCAAGGACTTCTACAAAATGGTATAAAAACTTTCCTTTTTTCAACTTCAGGACCATGTTTTGGATATTTCTAAAGCCATAAGCTGCTGCAAAACGCAGCACTGTCTCCCCATCCTTTTCAAGGGTCACTTCTTGAAAGTCCTTGTTCCTGTCAAGACACAGAGAGAACATTTGAACCCTCTGCTTTCCCAGAGGAACAATCCAACTGTGCCGGTTTGTATTCAGATGCTCCAAAGGGAACAGAACAAGTCTAACACTGAGATCAAGGTGAACTCTGCTTTCTAAACTGAGTGGAATCTTCATAATAGCATTCTACTTTATTTTTAAGTGCAGGTAAGGTTTTAATAAAATGAGTACCAGCAGGAGCTGCTTAACAGTGAGAGACTTGCAGGTTTAGAGCAGGTTTATAGCCTGTAACTCCTATCAGGCAAAGAGCAGGTGAGCAGTAACTGCTTTCACTGCAGCACCAACCAAAGCAGGGGCAGTTCCTGGGCTTTAGGAACCAGTTCCTTGCCAAGAGGGTGGCCAAACCCTAGCACAGGCCTCCCAGGGAGGTGGCCTCAGCCACCTTGGAGCCTTTAATGCCCCAAGGCTCTCAGCGTCTAAGGGGCATTGGGACAAAGCCCTCAATAACATGCTTTAACTTCTGGTCAGCCCTAAGTGCTCAGGCAGTTGGACTAAGTGACTGCTGTGGGTCCCTTCCAACTGAAAATACCCTCTTCTGTTCCGGCTCAACACATTCTACATAACAAGGATACAAAACTCTAACTTACTTTAATGCTTTGTAGGTTATCTCCTTGACATCCACGCCAAAAAGCTCCTTTGCAGCATGTTTAAAAATGTGCTCCAGGTAACCATCAGATCTCTTGCCATCATGCCTTACTACATCTCCCTCCTTTAGGTCATCAAACCTTAGGAAACAACAAAACGGAAAATCAACTCCAAAAATTTCATTATTTCACTTCAATAAGGTAGTGTGTTGCTCCCCTTCTGTGTCCTCCCCCACCAAAAATGTTTTGTAGCACTGAGAACACATTACATTTTTATTTATTACAGCTTAAAAAATGTAAATTATTCAGGACAGCAGTGAGATGATGACAAAAATTAATTTAAAAAATGATGCAGGGCTTTCCATGTTGAGAAATATCAAGCAACAGTAATTTATAAGAATGCACCTTCATGACAACCTGAAGATTTTAACAGCCATTTACTGCTCAAGAGCCATTTTGGGGATAAATTATTTAAATAAAATTATTTAAATAAATGATCATTTTTTGCCTGTCAGAATACAAAACTATTTCAGAAGTTACAAGTCTTTGCTGACAATTCTCCTGCTTTAGGAACTGTTTGTCACAGTCTGTAACACTATGCCAATAAAATCACACCAGATCAGTACAGCTGCAGCCAGGTTAGAACAGTGTACACTGAAAAGAAAGTAAGTGCTACACTGTGGTTCAGGAGAGAAAACAGGAGATCATATCCCCAAGGGCACCTCCTGGAAGTTCACCTCTCCCCCAGTTAACAGCTGCTCTGAAGAGCCCACATTCATAGAACTCTTTTAATACCCAGCACTTCATCACAAATTGCTGCTGTGGTGGGACTTGTTTTAAGAGGATGACTTCAAGTTGTTTAAATTTCTCTGCAAGATCTACTTTTAAGACCCCAGAAGAGCAAAAATTTATGTCATTAGGTCTCACAGTTGAAGCAGTATTATCAGATTACTCCTTTTAAAAATTAACATTGTTTTCCAACATAAATTGAGGGCACTTGGCTTGTTCAGCCTGGAGGAGACTGAGGTCAGACGTCACCAGGATCTGCAGCTCCCATCTCTGCTCTGTGACAGAACCCATGGAAGGGCTGGAGCTGTGCCAGGGGAGGTTTGGGTTGGATTTCACGGAAAGGTTCCTCCCCCAGAGGGTGCACAGGCTCCCCAGGGAATGGGCACAGCCCTGAGGCTGCCAGAGCTCCAGGAGCCTTTGGAGACCACTCCAGGGATGCCCAGGGTGGGATTGTTGGGTGTCTGTGCAGGGCCAGGAGCTGCACTGGCTGATCCCTGTGGGCCCTCCCAGCTCAGGATTTGCTATGATTCTATAAATGGAGCTAATGAACCAGGCACATTCTGAGTAACAGCTTGGCCTTTCATTGGACAGGCTGATACAGAATTAAAAGACTGTCTCTATGTGATTCTGATATAGAATTACATGACTGTCTCTGTGCTTATTCCTGCAAGAACTTTATTCATTCTCATTCTGTGACAATCTCAGGTAGAAGCAATCATAGGAGCTGCACTACAAACACAGCTCTGAACACGTTCCCACTGACCCACTCAAATCTCTTCCCCTCTAGGTCTAAGCAGGATACTAGCTGGAACTGAAAAGGATTTTTCTAAACTTCCAGAGCTTTCTGTTTTGTGCAAGACAGCACGTTTACTGCTCCACTAGCAGCCCTCTGGAAAGATACCAAGGAACATCTGTCACAGCTGAACAAAGATCAGGGAGAGCAGCCTCTGTAACTAAGTCTGAGAATTAAACACCACACATGCTACTCCCTGAGCCAAGCATAAGGGATGGAAACAAAACCTCCAATGCTTTGTGTGCTTCTCATCTACAGCACAGTTCAGGTTGATCTAATCTTGAAAAACTGACTCCTGCCCTCAGTATAAAAACCAATTAATTACCATTTCCTGAAAGGGTGCTGCTTCTAGCAATCCACATGAGCAGACTGAGGAAGTGGAAATTTACTGCCAGGGTGCTGCTGTGAAAGAGAGGGGAGCCCAGAGCAGATGGTCAGCCCCAGGACTGTGTCCCAGCAGCTTTGTGGGAGGCAGCTGGACAGGGCAGGTCAGACTGTGGGGCTCTACACAAGGAGCACAGCAGAGCTCTGAACAGGGTCAGCAGCCCCAGACAGCCACACTTACTGGCAAGGCTGGAACTTCACACAGTCAATTCTATTATTACTGCATCAAAATATAAATCAGGAGCTACACAAATCTTCAAGTCCTAAATTTTAAAGGAGTTACTGTATAAGGGTCATTACCCCAAATTATCTGCTTTGTATTCAGACAGTATATCCAGGTTTGTATTACCTGTTTCATATTACTTTTATATATAGCAATGAACATCTAAGAGAATATTTTTCTGGGTTTGGCCACTATATAAAGGGTGAAGCTGTGGTATACTCAGGCTTTGATGCATGTTTTTTTCTCAAAAAAGAAAAACCATTTTTGTAAGCTTTACATACTTTTTCTTTACATTACATTTTTCTAAGTTTTACATTTATGTTGAATATGGTCCAACATGTCATTTGTCATCAAAGTAAGGAAGCAATCCACAACAAAACTACTTACAAACTATCTACAGCTACTTCAGTCACATCTTCCATAGACACATTTTTCTGTTCCATTATTTGGACAATTTCACCTGTGGGAAAACACATGACATTTTCCTTTCAACACAAAGCACAACACACACTGTGCCTCTGTTTCAGAGATTACCATCCCAACACCTGCATGTGCTTTGTGTCACATTCTCCAGCTCTTCCTACCTCCAGGAAGTGAGAAGCCTGACACTTCCAGCCCCAAAGAAAAGGGGCCTTCAGCTTGCCCAAACTCTGCTTAAATCCTCAGCCTTTCTGTTAGGCCAAGTTTGGAAATATCCAAACTACACTGCAGGATGTTTGGACACTAAGGCTAAAGACAAGATTCTCACCAAAAGGCAACTGGTGCCATGAATTAGGAATAATTTCTAATAAAATAATGACCATAGACAAGCCAGACAATCATTTTAAATATGGATTTGCATTACTTTTACCTTCTCTAACAGGCTGACAAAATACCTGATTTTTCAGATGAAGAGCAACTTAGAAGGAAAGGATGTGTCACTTTGCCTTCCCTGTGCAGGACCTGTACTACTAGGAGCACAAAAATATGTACTAATCTTTAAAGCAGAAAAAAGCCAACCTTATGACTAAAGCAGACTTGAAAAAAGCAAACTCTGGCATAAAGGCTATTCTAAAAGTGGTGATTCACTTATATATTTATAGATGGTAAGTTAAAAAAATTAACCTGATGTCAGGACACAATCAACTTCTGGTGAATTATACAAGGCAGTGTAGAAATCTTCCCTCAAGGCTTCCAGCTTTTTGTCATAACAAGGTGCCACGACTACATGGAAAATTTTATCAGGAGACAAGTTCTGTGGAAGACAGAAGGGAGCACATGTGAACTCCGTGAAGAGCAAAAGGATGACAGGGACAAAAACAGTGACATAAACCTCATGCAGGCATTACCAGGAGTAAGTCCCTACCCATTACATTTAAAGAATTTTGCACACAGATAATGATTTGCCAGAAGTCATAAAGCATCAGCAACAAACCTCCAAAGTCAGTCTGGCTTGGACCATGTTCCCTCAGACCACATTTTCTGCAGCTTTTTGATTCTCTTAGAAAGTGAATACAAGTTCAGGAGTTCAGAGTTCTGGTTTCTGGCTGTCACTCACTCACTTTCACTCACAGCAAGCCCTTCAGAACTTGTCTATCCATGTGCAGGCAGCAGCACTTCCCTACAAAATGTGCCTGTAGTTCCATTTAGGTATGATATGTAAAGAACAGCAATTTTTTCAACATACAAAATTGAGGAGAAAAGAAGGTTAGTTTCTAGGATACAATGCTTTTATTGATCTCAGATAACAGGGCAATTTCCACATTATTCTCCTCCACTCCTGTTTTGGCTGTGCTGTAGAACTAAACAGGCAGCATTTCACAAAAAACCCTTTAACTGCTATGGATTTAACTTTACCCATAAATATCTAAATCCATGTTGCACTGGGGGTGCAAGGATTGCTGCCAGCTCACACTGCACTGTATGAAATGAGGTTCTTTGTACATTCTTCTATCACAGGCACTTGTACAGCAGCAGAGCACCATTTCTTCTTCAAGTAAAGGCCAAATATAATACACTATGATCTGTATCTCAGTATTAAAGCTCATCTTCTCTATTTAGAAGAATATAATGATAAAAATGAATCAGAATTACTCACCTGCTGCCTGGCAAAGTAGCCCTTCACTAGGGAGCCCATGATCTGCTGCGGGGACTTGGCAGTGCAAATGTGAGAGGTCACCAGGTTGGTAAGAACCCTTTCAGCATATCGGATCCAACCTGGAACCACACAGAAATTACAGCTCCAGAGAAGTGACCCATAAGCACAGCAAGTGGCAGCAGTCACACAACAGATCCTGAAAATGATGACACCTTCACAATAGGGAGGACACTTCTGTGTAGGCTGGAAGCTCCACCTTAGGAACTGTAGGAAACCTCAAGGCTCTGTTAAGAATGCTTTCATCAATAATTCACTGTGTCAGTAATTCTGGACCAAGGTCCACTGTAAACCTCATCAGCTGTTACCCCCTTCCTCATGCCCAGATTTAACAAAGCAGAAAGAACAAGACCCCAGCTAACAGAAATTTGACCTTCTAGACCTTTGGATCACCACATACTACAATAAATGCACTGTTTGGCTGCTTAACTGCAACCTGGTGTTTCCTGAGATTTAATATCCACGCACTCAACTTGCCTCCCCTGGAACAGAAGAGTCACATGAAAGCATTATTACAAGATGCACATGGATTAAGCCTAGGAAAAAATGGCTTCTTTTACTATTGTTAGAGTAGCCACACCTTCAGAAACATCCCACACTCACAGGAACCTCCTGAAATCTCTCTGTGTGCAACACTCTGTCCTCAGTTTCTCAGGAATCCCCCTCTCTTTCACCAGATCCCTTCAGCATCCCAGCTGGGGCAGGCTGTGGGTACCCACAGCACCCCCAACATCCAGAGCTGTTGTATTATTCCCCTAGTAAATGAACTAATCAATGTTTTTAGGGTGTGCAATTTGTTCTTGGGCTCTGTAGCTCTTACTGAAAAGCTCAGAATCCTTCACAACAAGGGTTTGGAGCTTTATTCATCTACATGACACATATTGTGCAGGAGAGTTAGGTCCAGCCTTCGAGGCAGGTGTGCTGCTTTTGGTGCAACAAAATGGTGAAAAAAAAAAATCACACTTTGTCTTCAAGCAAATTAGTGATTACATAAAAGAGAGAAACTGCTGTGCAGTACATGCTGCCCAGGAAGGGGAAAACCTGGAGGTTAATTTTAAGCTTCAAATTACCACTTATGTAAAAACACCTGGTACTGTTTCAGTCAGAACAATACCACAAGTGCCAACAGCAGCACAAAACCAGGATGCAAAGCAGGAATAGTTTTCCCAGTGTAATAAAATTCTACTGATGAAAATGAAAAGGCACTAAGTATTAGGAAAATCCAAGGATCCTCCAGTTGTTTAAATATTCCCAGTTCTTGTTATGTACAGACTCCAAGCTGGTTTCCATAAAAAACCTCAAAAGCACACATCATCTTCAACAAGCACTCATTTCTGCTGTAGGAAAAGCTGAGGACCATGGATTTACCCATCAGGATTGTACTGAATTTCAAGATTCTGAACTGGAAGTTTGCCTAATGTCCACCTTCAGCTGGGGTTTTAAGTCTAACACTTTACCTCCAACAAAGCAATGAAATTATTGGTACTCAGTAAAAAGCTGTATTAGCATATTCTGCATGATAGGTACATCCTATTGCTTAAACAGCTTTAGTCTCAAGTGCTGTCCAAATGGAACAAAAGCTCCTTCAAACAAAACAAGGACAGTTTTTAACACACTTGTACTTACCATTAATCACCCCAGCACTCCTGCTATGAGGCTGGTCATTATAATTGGAATGTTTTTGATATTGTAGTCATGACCTATAAGGAAATTTCACTAAATCCCAAGAGATTTCTGACAGGTTTTATCTGAAGCAATTCCTTAAATTGTTTCTGTCCTTGCAGTGGATGGAACAAGTGTCTCATAGCAGCAGCTCCCAAAGATCATTAGTCTCATTAGTCACTGGTTAATTGTACAGGCAGCCTGGGTGAATGAGGGTTTATCTGCACTCACACACACACTGCTGCTTCTGCCCACTCATCACAGGGCTCAATTGCAGAGCCACAGTTAGGGAAAACCTCAGACAGCCCATTCTTATATCAGGGTACACCTGCCCTCATCCAGACCTACACCCTTCATTAATTCATTTGGATTCTTGGCCATTTGCTGGCTTGTGTTGGCATCAAAGAGCAAGAAAGCACTACAAATTATCATAAAAATTCTTGCAGATGTAACTCAGAACATGTTATTTTTGGTGGTTTATTGTGAGATCATGAAAGTGCGTCTACGTATCTGTAGTAAGTGCAAAAAAACTAAGAAAACTTCTGGTACTGTAAAACCCCATTCCTAGAAAAGGAAATTGATTGACTGGGACAAAACATTAGAATCCTCAATACTTATGATCTTCCCACTGCTGCTGCAAGTCTGCCCCATTGGCTTTTCTGGGAGGACACAGATGTTGGCAGTGCCTTGAAAACACTGGATTTTCCAGAGCAAGTGCTTCATGTTGCTCACCAGCCTGGTACATTAAGGAGGGAATTGATTCTCTTGAGATATTACATTTACTATCAGTAGCAACACTACTATTCTTTCAACAGGAAACAAACCAAAAATAAGCTCAGTTTCTCCCCAGAGAGTAGCAGGAGGTGAACAATTAAGACAGGGACAAGAGAACAGCTTTTCTCAGGTTCTGCACTATCCAGGCTCTGCTCTTTGCTCATGGTAGATGTTACACCCCAGACTGCAGAGGGTGATAGGTCTGTGCAAAGTCACACACCAAGATAAAAAAAAGTAAAGCATTTATACTTGAGTTCACACTGACCTTTCATCTACAGAGCTCTATAAAAACCATTTTGTGATAAACACACCCAATAAACAACATCTCTGGGACAAATTTATGTAATCTGGGGGTAGAAAAAGGAACAGAAAATGCACTCAGACAAATAAGGTCCGGAAACACAGTGAACAACCTCACTTTAAAGATGACTAATCAGGATTTTTGCTTTCTGTAATTGCTGACAAAGAAACATACCATGTTTTCAGAATGGGTTTACAGTGATATTCTGGGTTTCCCAGAAATGGAAAGCACCCATGCTTGTTACCATCTGTATCACAACAGAGAGCTGACACCAGAAACTATCTTGTGCAGACCACACAAGGACAAGGAAAGTGCTCCATTAACTATTTTAAAGTATTTCCACTGAGAGCAGCAGATAATCTGAGCTGTTTCCAGATGCAGAAAATTAAAATTATTGCAGAAATTCCAAAAGAAATCCTCAGGTTTTGAATTTTACCTAAAGCACATACAAGACAACAAAACTAAGCAACAGGGGTGTTTCAACTGCACAGGTTTTACATGAAAAGAAGCAATATATGATATGTCTGCTCCTGAAGATAAGAGGGTACACTAAGATAACAGTAACAGAAAAAAACCCCATGTTTTTAATACATATATGTCATACTTAAAGCATAACCCAGATACTTCCACTACAAAATACATGGAATAAACAAAAATACAAGTATGATTCAAACAGCAGTATTTAAACTTCAAATCAATGACAACAGCAGATTCTGGGGATCACCAACTGCAACTCATCATCACTCTTAATGTTTCTTTCATAAATGCTATCCACTTGAGTTGTTTCAAAGGTAGCAAGAAATATTTTGGTATTTTTATCAGCCTTTTGAAAAGCAACACTAGGAACTTTAGGATGGAGTTGAGGAGGGTGTTAAGCAAAGGAGTTACTTCTACCTCCTTCTTGATACTTCTTTTTTAGGAATGTGACTTTTTACTGGAATTGAAATGGTGTTGTGCTAACAATGGAAAAAGTAAGCAGTGACTGCACGTTCTGCATCTTTTCAGCTGTTACAAGTGCAGGTTCTGCTCATAACAGAACATGTTCTCAAGTGCAAGGTTCTCCGAAGTGAGACATTTAGTGAGTCAAGTCCATGACATTTCATGTGAGAATGACTTTCTGAGTGTCAGATGTATCCACCTCACAATCATCACAAGGAATGTCACTTGCTACTTTCCCCTAGGCTTAAGTGGCAAGTTCTAAACTTTGCTTAAGATAACAGAGGTTGTGGTTTAATTCTATCAAAGTTCCTTTAAGATTCTTTTCAATGAGGAAACACCCTGTTAAACTTTGTGGTCTGAACACACAAGCAGCACCCACTAAACTCCTCCTTTCCAGTTCTGGTTCTCAATTCCAAGCACTGAAATGCACCCAGGATGACCAGTAATACTGGGAACAAATACTGTGTGCTTGGTGTCCCTCAAAAGCCAATCAAAAATGCTTCAAATTATGTAAGGCTCCCAAAGGAAGCCACCCTTTCCTCAGCTCCTTGGTAGCTGCACTGAGACCAGTTTGAAGGGCAGGAAGGATGCATAAATCATTTCTCACCAGGGCAAGCAGAGGCAAACATTGGTAAGGCATGTTCCTCCTGGTTCCTCCGTTGGTACCGCTGCACAAATTCCCTCTGGCTCTCCAGGATACTGAAATCTGCAGCTATAGTGGTGTCAAATACATAATGCACCCCTAGGGAAGCAAGCAGAAAGGAACAGGGAATCACTAGAATGTTTTCCACCTCACAAACCCCTTTCAAAGTTCCAGGCCTATGAAAAATCTTGACGGATCAACGGATGTATTCCTTCCCCTCTGCAAATTTTCACAAACAGCAAAGTCATAAATAAAAGCCATGCACTGGAAAAACATCTACATCCTGAGTTTAAAAGGACCACCAAGTGGCTAATGCTGCAAGGAGCACTGCAAACACACTCTGCTTCCTTCTGAGCACTTTGCATCTGTCACTTTTAGTTCAGTTGAACAGATGTCACGACTCCTGGGTGACATGCAGTGACTCTTGTTCAAGACATGCTGAAGTCACAAAAAATGATATCCAGCAAAGAGCCATATCTGCCATGGCTCAAGTTTGCAGAGGTACAGGGGCATATCACCAACACAGCAGAGACCTTCTGGCTGCTCATTTAGCAACACACTCCCTATAAGCCTACGTAATACTGAGCACATCCCCACAGAAGCCAGTGTAGATAATGAATGCATTCTAGGAAAACTGGGGCCCACCAGAACTTAGGAATGCATTGAGATGAAGAATATACACTGGATACAGAGATGCATCAGAAAAAACATGAATATATAGATGAATATATATAGATACAGATGGGAGGAAACAGTTTATAGGTTTATTACTGTCCTTTTTCTTCCTTCAAGTAAATAAGAAAACCCAAACTAAAAAGCAAAAGCCACTTTCCTTTTAATTTAAAACTTTGTATATAATGAGCAAAGGAAATACAGCTTTAACGTGAAATAGGCAGATACAACAGTTCTTGTAATTTCAAATTACAGGAAAAAACCAGAACTGAGAATCTTCTAGAAATCCAATGTGTCAAAAGGACTGAAAGGAACTTAGAATAAGAATTACCTTCTCCCTCAAGTTATAAAATAATGGGAAGCTTGTGACTAAGCCCTCCCTGATTTCTTGGTAGCAAAGGTTTTGGAGGCAGCTCTACAATGTCCTTCTGTTCTGTGACCTTTGCTGTGAGCAGGGAATGTCTCCAGTCCATTTCTCACACTGGTGTATGTGGCACTGGTGCCTGGCTGTAACTTCACAGAGCCTGGAGTTCAAACTCTGAACAAGGTTGTGCAACGGCACCTTAGGACTGCATAACAAAATACCATGGAATGGAATCCCACCATTGGTTTTGCTTGGGAGGAACCTTAAAGTTCATTCAGTTCCACCTCCTGCCATGGGCAGAAACAACTTCCACTGTCCTAGGCTGCTCCAAGCCCCATCCAACCTGGCCTTGGGACACTTCCAGGGATGGGGCAGCCACAGCTTCTCTGGGAACCTGTGCCAGGGCCTCACCCACCCTCATTTCTTCCTATTATCTAATCTAACCCTGCCCTGTTTCACTCCATG
Source organism: Nicator chloris (assembly GCA_013400495.1). Taxonomy (NCBI): domain Eukaryota; kingdom Metazoa; phylum Chordata; class Aves; order Passeriformes; family Pycnonotidae; genus Nicator; species Nicator chloris. The sequence goes on from WAAE01007662.1 coordinate 177,319, forward strand.
CCCTTGTCAAAAGCCCTCTCCAGCTCTCTTGTAGTCCCTTCAGGTACTGGAAAGCAAAACCAACCCAAACGCTCCCTCCCTTTCTGCTTCACCACCATAACAAACACAAACTTACCAAGACTTTTGAGGAAACCACAGAGTCTCTTGGCTGCTTCATTCACAGAGAGACTGAATTTAGCAGCAAAATAAGGCAATGACTGAGGGCACAGAGACACTGCCAACACTTTGTGTTTTGAGGTATCACATTTCTGGTAAACGAAACAAAGGGAAAAAAAGAAGATATGTTACTACAACAGGGTAAGGCTCCTTGCTTTCCTTCCTTTCCCATTCCTGGAGTTATTCCTTAAGAGTCTTACACTTCACTGGGCCATATCATTAAAAACCCTGTGAAACAACCCTCAAATTGCAGCAGGACAGGATGTTCCTCTGATCCTGACAATGTTCATCTCCAATCACCTGTAGATGTTTCTTTTATATAACTCAGGGGAAATCCATCCCTCCTAGGACAATTCTGTGGTTGGTTTCCATATGGCATAAGGAAAGTTAAGGGGCATTCAGCACCTCTGATATTTTAGTAGGATGACATTCTAGCAAACATGAAAAGAGCTGTATGTTTAAATATTAATAAATAATGTTTACAGAAGCAGGGGCATTTGAAGCTATAAATACAACCCAGCAAATTACACATCTTATTTTTTGTTAAGGCTCCTGTGTCTTTATCACTGCAGTTGTTGAGGGAAAGTGGCAAGATGGGACCCTCAACAAATCAGCTTTTGTAGGCACTGAGGAATCCTATGAAAATACCCAGTGTATGGTGAGGAACTATGCAGCTCTAATGACTGTGGCATTTAGCTGAAGATTAATCTTGTGTGTTAGCTGGGACATCTTCCACACCAGTGGAATCCTTGGAAGACAAAGCAGGACTGTGCTACAGACAAGTGTCACCCTGCAAAGGTCAGAGCCCACAGTCTGTACTGATCCACATGCTGGACAATGACCCTTCAAGGACAGCTCCTGACTCAGAGCTCATGACTGTCCTTTGCTCACTGTCTGCATTTGGACCCCTGGAGTTGTGATGAAGGTACCTGACTGCCATGCTCTTGTAGGATTCAAGCCCTCTTAACAGGACCCATGTGACCCAAGAGATTATTTTCCCTCCCTTCTCTTCTAATTTTCTCATATATGACAACATCATTCTGTATGGAGAGTTAAACTCCTTCTAAGAAAATGTAAGTACTATGTAATTAATCCATATTTATGACACACATGTATAGATCAAGAACTAGTTTCAATTCTAGCAGATTTTGCACCGAAGTCTGGAGCAGAACTAAAATAATTTAATATCAGATTCTAAAGATCTGAGCACTACACATAGCAACTAACTTCCAGAAAAAACAGAACTGTGTAGAAAATAAGACAGCAACAGAACACTGAAAAGGCTTGCTAAGAATACGGACAAAATGTAGTCAGGTTGAATATATATTAAAAACAACTCTAATTTCAAAAACATGTCTTCATAGGTTTGTATAATGTGGATACATTAGCACCAAAAACCACCCAGAGCAGTCCTAGCAATGAATGTATGAGTATCTATAAACACTGAACTACAGAATACTTTGTTAGTGCAGTAACAAAATCATCACATTGCCAATAAATTTTCCTTCTGCAGGTGCAGTAACTTTTCTCTGGTGTTTATGTTAATTGCTGTGACCTTGCAACTCCAATACAGAATTATTTTAAGTACTTCAACGTTTTGTGTTGCCTGAAGTTTTCACTTCCTCTTTGGAAAAAGCATATCCTGACAAATCTTCATGTTATCTGCCTTGGGAAACCAAGCTGCTTAGTCACTCTGAGCCTCCTCCTCACAGAAAACAGTGGGTTATTGTTTGGGTCACTTTACCTTATTAAGGTTGAGAATACGAAAGAACTCCTTCTGATTCTGTTGGAAAACTCTGGCTCCTTCTTCCAATGTCATGCAACTGTCACAAGCTAGGCAGTCGCTAAGGAGTATTTTAGCATTAGCCAATACATCAAACTCATTTTTCTGGTGGCAAAAAAAAAAAGTAAACAAGTATTTAATAATGATCAAATGACTTTCAAGATCTCTGCAATGAGCCAGATGAAAAGCAAACATAGTATCACTATTTGGTTTAAAGCAGGACAATCCATGACACTTGCATAAAATCCAAGATGATTTACAGGTAAACAAAATAATATGTTCCATCCCAAACATAGCTCTGCTTCTCCTATTACTGTGAAACTGCAAAATATTTAAGTGTAAACAAAGAGCTAAATTTAGCCCCTAGTCCATATGCTAGTAACTTAATTTGCACTGTGCTCCAGAGCTGACAGTCCCCATCAACTCACCAAGCAACTGAGAAAACTTTTCCTTGAATTATTAAAGCTCTTTAACCAGATGTCCCTCTAACAGCAAGGTGGTTTAGGCTTTGTACCATGAGGTAAAACAGAACACAGTGCTACAATTGCACTGAACATATTCTGTGAGATCAAGAGTTTCACAATCCTGGCTAGGACACTATCCACAGCTCACTTGAGAAGAGGGAATACTAGGATATAAATAATAAGTATATATTTTGTGCACTTGTACTATCAAAACTCCTCTTCTTATAACCTTTGTCTCTGTTCTGAAGACTTGATATAAGGGTTTTGGCCCTCCAAATCTTTATAACTTAGAATTTCTGTTTTGGGTTTGCATATTAAGGGCTTTTATTTCACCTTTTTACAACATTTTTGATTCACATAATAAGGGATGTCTACAAGAGCTCATAATTGTTTTCAACTGCTAGTTGTTTATTGTTATGCTTAGTGGTTGAGAGTTGTCTCCTTATAACCTCCTTTGGGGTGCACACAACAAAGGAATATAGAGTCTAATACAGGTTTTAGAAGGAACATTACCTCTTCAGAGCCATCGTTTGAACTCAATGCATCAACAGACGTACTTTGCGTATCATCATTTTTCTGTTTTTTACTGCATTCCTGAAACAACACATAAAATGCGTGGATTATGCAAAGCCTGTTTACCATTCTGTAAGAACGCTTTCCACAACTGTTCACGTCATTAACCACTGATAGAGTTATTTACACCGTTTTGGAACACATGCAAGACCCTGTGTTCAAAGTGCAATTGCTACGATGGAGATAATTTCCCAGGAATTCTCCTGCTTCATCGGTTTGAGAGTTCTGGGCGGTTTGTAAACCTGAGGGGCTGCCCTGCGCAGGCACAGGAGGAGCCGAGGGCGCTCCGTGTCGCCCAGGCACAGGCACGGCCACATCCCGGCGATAACGCGCCCGGGGCTCCCCCGGGAGGTGTCACGGCCGGGCCGCGGGTGAGGACGCGGAGCTCGGTGACCTTGGGGCCGGCGCCCAGCGCCGCTCCCCCTGCCGGGGCTCCCGGGCCGTCGGGCGAGGCCGTGCCCGCCGGCTGCATCCCCCCTTCCCCGAGACGGTGTCCTCCGCAAGCCGAGGGGGCGGGCAGGACCCGGCCGCCGCACTCACCTTTTTGGTGCAGTTCTCGCACTTCATTTGCGGTGCGGCCGGCGCAGCCCGGCCCTGGCGCGGCTGCCGCGCGGTCCTGGCCGCCGGGGCTGCGGGACAGGAGAGAGCGGGCCGGGAGGTGAGACCCGCACGAGCAGCGCCCGTCGCCAGCCCGGCCCCCGATGCCCTCCCTCCCGCCCCCGCCGCCCTTTGTTGCCGCGCCCGCCCCGCCGGGCGGTCCCGGGGCGGCCCTGGTGCGCTCACGTGTCCCGCAATTCCCTCGCCCAGAATTACCCCGCAAACGCCGCCGGCCCTCGGCCCTGCGAGCGGCACCGAGCGGCCTCGGAGGAGACGTGGGGCGGGCAGCGCTGGCCGAGCCCCGCGGGGAAGGTGCCCCCGCAGCACGGCCCTGGCCCCCCACGGGGAGCGGAGCCCCCGCCGCCGCACCCCCGGCTCTTCAGAGCCCCCCGCACCGAGGTGACGGGCGAGCGGGCGGGCACGAGCCGCAGCTCATCAGCTCCACAGGGAAAAAAAAAAAAATAACGACCACCGAAATCCCCCCCGAAAGCCCCAACGCAGCCTATCAAGGGGCAGCGGGGCGCAGGGCCGGTTCCGTACCTGCCGCCGGGGCTGTGCCTGTGGCCGCAGAGCGGGCGGGGCGGCACCGCCTCCTCCGCCGCCTCCCCCGGCACGTCCCCGGCCGCGCCCGCCGGGCTCATTGCGGACCTGCGCCGCCGCACGTACGCGGAGGGACTCCCCCATCGCGATCCCCGTCCCCATCCCGACCGGGACCCCCGGGCCGCACTGATCCGCCAGGCAGCTGCCCTCTGCGCCCGGCTGCGCGGCGCGGCTGTGCCCGAGGCTTCGCTGCTTCTCTGGAGCTTCCCTGCGTATTTTTTTACAACGCGCTTCTCCGTTATATGGTACAAAGGATTTTCTCCCCCGATTTTTTTTCTTTTTTTCCCGACGGCTTTAAAGTGAAATGACACTCTGCGAGTTACTAAATACAGCATCATCACCATTTTATTTAACCAATATGCTGCGATTTCCCATTTCTATAACAAAACATAAGTACCAGCGATGCTGTTCCCAGGCAGGAATCACAAATCCTCATGAACAGGATTATTAAACAGACATCAGCCTTCCACAGTCTCAAAGGCCCCGGGGTATTAATAAAGATGCTTATGATTCCTTGTCTTTCTGAACCTCATCTTGTAGAATTTAGACAGGTTCAATCAACATTTTGCTCCTTTTTTAACCCCCGGCCACATGAACACACACGTACAAGCAAACGCCTACGGCTACACACAGAAGTTTTTCAAGAGCAAAACGACACTTTATAAATTAAACCACAGAACTTCCAAAAAACATGCAATTTCCTGCTTAAACTGCAACTTTTCTACAACACTGGGTAAATCCCCCCCCCGTCACAGTGACCTTTAATGCTTTAAGCCGCAGATGGTTTTTGAGCACAACGGCTGGAGACAGGCACGGCCAGAGAGGTTTGTTAGCCAAGGACACAACTTCAAACACTCGCTCCATTTTAAGGATACAAAAGATAACCCCAGAGAAGAATGCAGTGCCTTTCTTTTTCTTTTTTTTTTTTTTTTTAAATTTGCAGACTACAGGTGAGTTATCATTGAGGTCAGAGAAATCAAGAATTCCTTAGCTTAACCATGATGAAAGCAAACAGAAACGTTTTCATACTGGCCACTAAAAGAAAAGTGCGCTGATGCTGCTTTACATATACCCTGGAAAAATATCACTAATCCTGGCTTGAGGTAAAAATTGTAACAGCTTTGGTAATAATTTTCTGTCCCTCTGTTCTCTTCCTTCAAAATGCCCTTACATTTCATATTAGCCCAAGCTTTTTAAAAGCACCACAACCTCTCCTGAGCATTTCCTATGGGACCTAAAACTTTGCATTTCCTACAGACTTGCTGAAGTGCAGCATTATCTGACAGCTTTCTTGTTCCTGTGGATGGGTATTTTCATACAAGAAAAGCTGTGCCAACCTCCCACCTTATTCCGCCAGAACATAACAGCTATAGTTGCATTGACCAATAAGGTGATAGGATGGATGAAAAGTTCTAAATTAGAGATGTGTTGAGATTTGCACTTAAAGGCACTGCTAAAATGTTCCTGTTTCACACTCTGATTACACTTAAATTTATAATCCAAAACTGATATAGTGATTCTTCAAAACACGTCAGTTTTGGATATTTCTGTAACTGCACAGAATTAAATAAAAAATATTGATTTTTTTTTTTTTTTTATTTCACAGAATCAGAGTAGTTTGAATGGTTGGAATGGACCTTTGAAGGTCATCTAGTCCAACCCCCTCTTCCACTAGACCAGGTTGCTCCAAGCCCCGTCCAGCCTGGCATTGAATGTTTCCAGGGATGGGAATCTCCGGTCAACTAAGTTAGTCATCTGTTACAGGACTGGATTAAACACATTCTTCTGCACATCATCGAAGGGCAGAGGACTAAATTTCCCCCCATATTTATTGTATTCACAATGAAAAACAGAGAACTGCATAGAAATTGAAGCATTTTGCAGAAATACTGAGGACATCTTAGGTACATACACTAAGTATGCCTATTTCATCCTTCCTCTTAGAAATACCTGGACTGAATTAATTTCAATTTAAAAATTCAAACAAAAAGAGCTAAAACATACAAACTGAAGAGTGTGCAAGGAATCTCAGTTTCAGTGCACAGTATAGGATTGTATTTGTGAAATCACTGGATAATTAGATGTCTCATTTATTTTATTGCCAAGAGCACTCTCTGCTTTCCATTAGCTATGGATGCCATTTTCCCACAGAACAGTGGATCTTTGATCAACCCTCACAGTAGGCTTGACAACCTGAGACAAGAAAGCACCATCCTGCTTTAATCTGCCCCAGGGAGGTAACAGATACCACCTTTGCAGGGCTGCTTCCCAAAAACCTCACTCTCCAAAAGCTTTCCTATGCCAGCAGTAGGTAGCACTTAAAGGCATCACTTGCTTTTATGGGCACTGTTGATGTATTTGGCCTCCATGGCTCCATGTAACATTTATCCCTGCAGCTGAAGCATTTACACCCTGAATGAAATGGAGGAATAAGAATTTCCCTGTGAAAACAGAGTGCTGCAAGCAACTGCAAAGTGTTACAGGCTTTGCATCAGTCCTGCAGGGCAGTGCCAGCTGTAAATGCCTCCTTGCCATTGTGACAGCACATGCCACTCCACAGCTGTCAGAATTGGGCAATAAATCTTGGCTACAGCTGGTAAACATGTATTCCATGAAATCTGTGCTCTGCAGGCTGCACACACACTGTTCCCATTGAGGTCAGGGGGCACCATGGAGAGCTCATTCTGTGGGATGAGCTCATTTCTAACAGGACTCACAGCCAATTCTGTCCAGCCAAAGCATTTGGTGGCTGCTTCCAAGCAAGCACTCTGGGAATTTATCCTGGCATGTTAGGAAGATCACATGCTTATTGCATAGCTGAATTCCTAAGTTTAAGACCTTGGGGTGGAAAAAAAAAAGTATAAGGAGTTAGAAAAAAATATTTAGGAAAATGATCTGAAATAGGGAAAAGCACCGGAATTACAGACATGTCAAACTAATTCAAAATAAAGGCCAGTTCTGTTCTATCTGCATGTTCTTGGGTTTAGATCAATGACTTAAAAGTTACAAGTGTGTTTACTACACAAATAGAGCATAAACACTTCCACAGAATCTATTTTTACGTTGTTGAGGAAGAAGTCTACAAATAGTCAATCACATATTCCTGAATTGTTTATTTTGGAAAACAGTTTTTGTTTCTGCAGCAACGTGGTTTGGAATTCATGCTGTTCTTTAAGTCCAGGATCAGGCTTTCAAAATGTTCCTTCTTCCTTTTTTCTGTTGGTAGGCATACTAGCAGTCACTTACTTCAAAGAGCTGGTGCAAGATCCCCAGATTGTAGAAAGAATGCTGTATGAATCATTAATGGATAGCAGAAGCTTACAAGGATCCTTGCTCTATTTGTTTTGATTATGTGTGTATGTATGTGATATTTCCCATGGCTGAAAAAATTTCTCTGTAACTTCATAATTAAATTAAGTCATATCAGGTTATCCTAGTGTGACCTTTGAAGAAGTGGAGAAGTAGAGAATTGCTGATATTTTTGCAGTCAGTAACGTAACAATAAAATATGCTGTGTGGTTTATGCTGAGTGGAGGGGACAGATAAATTTCTTGCTTATTTCACTCTCTCTAGACACAAGAAATCTTTTGTCTTGTATCACTCAAAACGGCTTAACATTTGGTTACCAGAGAAACCAGTTGCTTATAAAAACTGATTGACAGCTAATTAGACATAAATTTCTTCCCAGAAGACTCAGTCAGCTGCTTGTTTGGGTTGAGCATACATGATACTTATTACTTCCTATTTTTCATCCAAATCCAGCAGCTGGTACCTTGTGACTCACAAGCACAGCAATCCATTCTTGCAGTTCCTCACTGCCTTTTCCCATTAACACACTTACACAGAAACTGCCCATCAGTTGGTATTTTCCAGTACTTACACTTAAATATTTGTACCATGGACTCTGTGGTTGTTGTTTTTTTTTCCCCCATCTTCACTCTGGATTGTTATGAAAACACTGATCAAAATCTCAGTTCAGCTAAACAAACTTCTATAGTGTCACGGCCCTGAGCAAACACTCTAAAACAGGTTCATGTTGAGAAAAAAGCCAAAACTTCATTATTTCATTCAGGAAGGACATTCCTGTGCAATTGAGAGAGGACCAAGAATCATTTGTAGATGAAGTTACACACTGACTTACATAAAGGGAATTTAAGAAGTTAAGCTAAACTACAGATGTCTGCACTTCACCCATCCTGCCTAAGTAGTTGGTCTAATGAACAGGAACAGCTTTCCCATGTGAATGATGCTTGACTGAAACACAGAAGATTTTCCAAATGCAGCATATTTGCCCACAACAGGAAAATTACTCTGTATTTCAAGTGAATTAGAAACTTTCCTCCCCAAGTAACAGATTTTCAAACCCAAGCTTTCAGCTGACGTACACAAAACCCATGACATCAATGTTGGACCTGTAAGATTATCACTGATATTTCTGCTTTGGAAATATAAGTGATGTCCAGGTGTTAGAAAAAACAAGTTTTTGGTGGTGGAATTGCCTCGTTAAAGTCTAGGGCTTGAGTTGGTTTAATGATCTCAGACCTAGCAGAGGTTAACACACTGAGAAAAAAGGATGTTCACTGGCAGTGGACACAAAGAATGCAGAATTTAGGGGTCATCTGGCAAGAACTCCCAAGATAAGGAAGAAACCAATAAAGCCAACTTAGCAACTGTGCTGAAATCAGCTCCAACTGGGTAAAAGCTAATTCTGGCAGGGGGAATCTGCAACCAGTGATACAAGAATCCCACCTACAGGAAGAAAAGACTGAGCATGCAGACTTATTAGTATGAGAAATGAATCTCATGATTAGTATGAGAAATGAGAAACCAATAGAAGACAGAATACTAATTAATTAGAGAACTATGTAACTTGTAGCCAGTGAACACTAATATCTTTCTTTGTTAAAATGTATAAGTAGTTAAAAGCTTTGGTGTGCTTGATCTGTGGAAACATCCACCATGCACTCTGTGCAGAATAAACAACGTGTCCTTCCTAAACTAGACTCTGTGTCTGTTTAGAGAGCTCCTAAAATCGGCAACACCCCTCTGCAGACGCTCCAAACCCACCTGGGCGCGTTTCTGTGTCAGCTGCTCAAGGTGTGTCAGCAGGGCTTGGACTGAGTGATCTCCAGAGGGTCCTTCCAACCCCAACCGTTCTGTGACTCTGCCACAGCCGAGGCACAGCACCAGCGCTTTTGTGGCAGTGGTGCCCCAAGTGCTGCCATCGAGAACCCAGAGGTTTCCTGGCCTCCACAGGGGCTGCCCGAGCTTGGGGACAGCCCTCAGGGGAGCTCTGTTCCAGCGAGGGGCTCCCCTGCCCTCCCCGACCCCCTCCTGCAAGGGGCCATGGCCACCTCACCCATGGCGGGTCGGTCCAACTGCGTCCACTAATGCTCTCCCAGCCTCACCCTACAGCAGTTCACTCCTCTCACCACGCGAGGTTTCTACTCTTTCAAAGCACCGCTAAAGTAAAATAACCAAGGAAACATCTACACTCTTACTTCAGCAGCATCCGCGGGCTCAGGGGCCATGCTGAGTACTGGCAGCGCGCCGCCATGTTGGCGCGGCACCGCCCTCACGGCAGGGGAAGGGAGGATCGTGTCCATCCTCTGCCCTCACCCAAAATGGCCGCGGGAGCGTCCGCCCAGCCCTGAGGCGGGACCAGCGCTGAGGGCGCGGGACGCGGAGGCGGCCGCGGATCCCTTTAGAACGCGGCTGGAGCCCGGGCAGGTACCGCGGGCACGGGGCTTGGGGAGGGTGAAGGAGGGCCTCGGGGTCCCCAAGCGCGGGGGAACAAAACCCGCGCGTTGGGTGGGTTTAGGCAGGGCAGGTCCCTGGCTGGGGAGGGTCTTCCCTTCCCTGAGGGGAGACCAGGCTGTGGGAGGTGGCGTGGGAGCAGGTGCAGGGTTGGGAGATAAAGAAAAATGAGCTCTGTAAAGAAAATTCATCTGATGTGTGGTCCTGACTTGCTGGCTCTTGGTGGTGAAGATTGCAAGGTGTGCCTTCCAGTGGCTTTTGCTGGCTCGCCTTCAACCGAGAGCTTGGAGGAAGCACGAGAATGTTATTTTGATGCTGGGGTTCAGTTCAGTGTCAAACTGGACAAACTCAAGCAAAATTGAGTTTTGGAATTTGAAATGAAAGAGCAGCACAAAATACCTCTTTCTCTCTAATCACAATATTGTTGTAGTAAAACTTTTGTATTTGCTTTAGGGCGTGTTTACGATTTATTTATTAAATCGAACTTTAGGAGATGCTTTTTATTCCAAGATTCATCTCTTGCAAGCAACAGCCTGTGAGATACAATGCACTGATGTTGAGTGTCCAACATTAAACCAAAACTGGCATTTGTCTGCTTGAACTTCACTAAATTATTATAGGGGGAGGTATCAAAGTTTGCGTTAATGGACTTGACTGATATATGTGAGAATTATGTTCTAAGTAGAGTGTAATAGTTGTTAAATACAGCAAGATCTCTGCAGTGATCTCAATGTGTTTTTTAACTTGTATTTGATAACAGGCAGGAGAAGGAGTTGTAAATGCGGAAGTATTTTCCGGTATATTGAGAGCAACTCACAGGAGTAATTTGAAAATTAAAATTTGATGCTTGACATCCGGAGGAGATGGAGCGTCTGACGCATAAGTGCTTTTGGCTCTTTCGGTTTCAGATGCTCTCAGATGTGTTGCTAAGAGATTAAAATCAAAGTTGTAGGTGCTTTTTGTTTAACTGAAAAGATCTGGCTGAATATGCTCCCCTGGAGCTTTGTATCCAAACTAGCAGAATTGGAGGAGCATATTCTTGTATCCAAGACCAGCCAGATAACTAAAGGACTGAAAAATCACATATTTGCCTTTTGCAAGAACTTGGATGTGCTCAGACCTGCTCTCTCTGTGCTTTTCATGATTATTCAAAACCTGATGAATGTTGACATTTTCTGGAAACCTGTTATCATGGGTAGCTAACAGCAACTTAATGCTGGCCTCCTTGAACTGGTTCTGTGGGACAGGCTGCCCGGGGAAGTGGTGGAGTCACCGTCTCTGGAAGTGTTCAAAAAACATGTAGGTGAGGTGCTTAAGGACATGGTTTAGTGGTGTGCTGGGTTAGTGCTTGGGCTTCATGATCTTAAAGGCCTTTCTCACCCTAAATAACTCACTATATGCTGTAAAACAGTAAAAACATACTGAAAATGCTGCGTGGGATTACCCAGCTCTTACTGATTTTAATTAGTACCTGTCTTTTTAGTCTACTGTTTCTGCCTAGGCTGAAGGCATGGTCTTGTTGAGGACAGACAAACATACTTGTTAGAAGCTCCTGGTTGTATTCTTGAGGTGGCTCGAATGGGAAGATGGGAATGCCGTCTGTGGCATTATGGGATGCTGGCAGTGCTTGGCTGTAGCCCTTCCTGGTGTGTTAGCAGGGTTGAGACTCCATGTCAGAGGTACAGAAGGCTGTACTGTCCTGCCCCAGCTCCCAGACTAGTCCTGCATACAACCCTTTATCTCACAGGAAAACTGCTGTCAAAGAGATTTGTATTCCCCTTGCTGTTTTATCTGTTTGCAGGGCTGCATGAATTAGCAACAACATTGTTCCAGGTTCTAGTTTTTCACATTTTTCTTCTGGAATCTGATGGTAATAGAATAAGACTTACCCCCCAAAATGAGAACTTTCTTCCAAGTGTTCAGATTCCTGTTGTTGTTACGCAACTCTCCACATGACAGTTTTACTTTGTGGTTGTCTTCAGTGTACATATTGCTCTTCCTGTCCAAAAAGACTGTGTTCTTACCCTGGAGTATCTTTTATAGTCTAGATTAAGACTTGGTAAGTCCTGAAAAATGCTAGGAAAGGGAACTGGTGGAATTGTCAATGATTTAAAATTCTTACTTTTTTACAATGATTTAAAATTCTTACTTTTTTACCAGTGAGGTTTCATGAGTCAAACTGGACTGTTGGGAGTTTCTTTTGAAGATGTACATGTTGGTTGAAAAGCGCACAAATTCCCATCTTCATCTAAAGAGGTCACCTGGCATCCGATCCTGGTCTCTCTGTGTTGGTAAGACCACAGCATTCCTCAGCTTATTTCAGAGCTTGCTTTAAGGGAAAATGGTCACTGAATAAACTCCTGAAAGAGCCCCTAGTGAAATGCCTGCCTTCCAGGCATTTTCCTTTCCAGAAGAGGAATGGTTGTGCTTTGAACTCTTCCTTTCTCCTAGCCACTAAATGAGTCTGAAAGCCTCAGCATGGCAGTTTCACCATGAGACTTTCAGTCTCATCTGGAGAACCTCAGAAGCTCATGGATGGAATTTTAAGGTTGTCCTGAAAGATCAAGAATAGAAAGTTTATGATGTGCCATGCAGCAATAGAAAAGTGAAGCTTCTGAAGGGGCTGTATAGTTAGGTTGAAGAACATCTCGATTTTCAGGAATGGAAAACTGCAGTGTGGCCATGCTGGGGTTGGATCGTGCCTGTGGTTGGTGGTGAGCTCCTAAGGTCACTGTAGGAAATGGGAAGTCATACAGGATGTTCTGAAAGGCATCTTTATAAACACTACTGAATATGCAGGAAAAATAAACTTGTTAGGATTGTACTGAGAGAGCTGCTGAGGAGAATCTGGCATATCCTGCTTTCCAGCTGGGCAGATCCCACTGCAGTAACACCACGTTATCATTGCTTTCAGGGATGTTGAGAAGATCTTTGCATTTGCAGCAGCCTCTGGGGTGTGGGGCACTCTTCAGCTGCTTCCTCCTCCCTGAGAGAAAGGAGCTGGCAGTTTCTGACACAACTTTACTGCAAAAGTTTTCTTTTGGCTCCACAGAGCACTTAAAGGGGAAAATAACCATTGCAAGGTTTGTGTGAGCATTCCGAGTTGTACTGTGCTGAGAGAAAGTGTTGTGTCATGGTTAGATTGAGTCCCTCTGAGGTTCTGTTCCCAGTTATGTCACAACATTTTTATTTCTGACCCCAGCCCTTGTGCTTTTAATGCCTTTGCAGCATGGAAGATTTTTTAATACTGAGAGTAAAAAATAACTTGACTTTCATATAGTGATCTATGTTGCAAACATGTTTGTCCTGTTTTTGAAAAGTGATGTTTTCCATCAGGGAATTTGAGATCTCTTTTGAGCTGCTTATTTGTCCTAATTCTCTCCTCTTTCCTCCTAGGAATAGCCTCCATAGGTTTGGCTGCTGCTTATTATAGTGCAGGTAATGGCCTATCACATTTTTGGGAGAGTTGTTTCCTTCCTTGATCTGTTTTTCGTGCTGATGACTCATCTGCAGCTTCTGTCTGGCCCTTCAAAGGCAGTGGAGCTTCCTCTCTCACTTTGTGGTGTGAATATTAAAACCAGTAATAACTGTTGCCTCTATGGTTTACTGTGCTTTAATGCTCTATTTCTTACTCAGCCTCCTTCTCCATTTGCAAGTATTTTTAATAATGATATTGGTACTCTGTGGCATTTTATACTTTCAATGTTTTATAAATGTAATTAGCTGGTCCTCACAGCTCTCCTGGGAAGACATGTAATGATTATTTGACACCTTAATGAAATGATTACTTTGCCTTTGGCAGAAGTTCTCTGTTTCTCTGGAAACTGTCAGATCATCACTAGCAGAGATTACTCATCCAAGCACCTTTAGAGGTCAGACAGCTACTGCTGCTTCCTCCCCCTGCAGTACAGCAGACTGCACTAAATGCCATCTGTCTTTCCATCAGTGGGATTTATCCTGGAAGCTGCCCTGTGATTCTTGTGCTGCGTCCTGTTAACATCAAATGTTAAAACTTAATACTGTGTAGAAATGTGCTAGCAATATAACCCACGTATTTTTATTTAAAGAGCAAAATGCAGTGAAAGCTGCTTGAGCCACCAGCTAAATCAGCCTTGTTTTCTTAAGATGTTGCAATAAAGTTTTCTGAAACCCCAGCACAGTTCTACTGTGCCTTCAGTTAAAACCCTGAGTGAGCAAATTGTTCAGGCTGTGACATGTAAACATTTCTAGGTCATGAAAAGCAAATGTTTGTTTGTAAAGAGGACCAACTGCTTCCTTTTATGCAGAAACATAATTGCTTTATTCAATTTTCATTGTCCTTATCCTTGTCCTCTGCAGCATAAATATTTGGTGTTTGACAGCAGGTTGGCAGTTTTGTGGATGCCTTTTAAGATGCCTTTGCTTATAGAGGAGAGAAAGATGTGATGTTACAACCTTGCCAATAATAAATATGCTTGTAATTCTGCATGGTTTGAAGCCCAGCGTGAATGAAGTCCCTGAAAAGTGGGAAGACACTCTGTATTTTCATCCTGGGAAAGAGCTGTAAAATAGCTTGTAGTACAACTAAAGGCAAAAATGTTCCATCAGAGAAACCTTTCCTCCTTTTGTTGCTTTTAAAGGAAGCATGTTGCTTTCAGGATTGTTTGAATACCAAAGGGGGGAAAAAGAAAAAAGCTAAGTTTGTGCATTTTTTGCATTGTTCAGACAGCTTGGCCTGGAAGCTCTTCTACATGGCCGGGTGTTTCTTTGTGGCAGCCCAGAATCTGGAGCAGTGGGAGGTAAGATGCTGAACTCAGGAAACGAGGGTCTGTGAGTAGGAAGCAGTTGGCAGATGCTGATTCCAGCAGCCCCATGCACTTGCTCAGTCCAAACAGACAAGTTATCCTTTTGATTTTGAGGAAATCCTCTGGGTTACTATACTGGGACTAGAATTAGGGCAACAATTCTTTGACTACACAAGCATGAAAATGTGAAGCTAAACATATGGGTATTTTTAAGGGGAGACTTGGCCCAAAATGTTCTCTCATATAAAAGAGGGAGAATGACTAGGACATTCAGCTGCACAACATGATTTTGAACTTAGCCTTCAAGCTAATAACAGAGCAACCACTAAATAAGGGAGCTGTAACCTTCCAGGCTGCTCAGCTTTTTTCCTCTGGGACAAGCTGGTTTAGAATTGTGTGGATGTTGATTTGATAGCAATAAGCCACCTTGTCACCCTGCTGACCTGAGTTGTGTTAGAATGAGCAACTCACCTAAAGAGAAGGAGATCCTCTTTTCATTGACTGTCAGGGATATTTGAGGTCTGTGTAAGCCTGGCCCATAGAGCACTGGAATGGCAAATTCATCAGAAGTGAAAATTATAGGAAACACAAATTAGTGTTCACTAACACAAGTTAGTGTTCAAATTTGATTCCAGGCAAAGTTTTTATTACATGAGGAATGTGGCAAGAGGGACAATGAACCCCCTTTTAGCTCCCTTCTAGAAGTCACACAAGAGATACAGTTAAGTTTGTTAAAACCAAGAGCAAGATTGTGATTTTCACAGTCTAGTAATAGAGGAATGTCTCTAAACTAGCTGTTTACCAAGATTACTTTCCCATAGAACTATTTTCATTTTACTTTGAAGCATAGCTGGTGATGGTGTTTTCAAGAAAATCTTAACTTTATTTTTCAATTTTACAGGAAGCTGTATTTGATAAGAACAAGGGAACAATCTGCCTAAAAACATTCAATCTCTACAAAAAAATATTGACCTTGTCAAAAGGAGGCAATGAACAAGGTGAGAAAGCAGCATCTGCGGTAGAAAATATGGTGAGCAGCAGAAGAGATGGATGTGTGCCCATTTAATAGCTTCTCTGGAGTTCTGTACTCAAATTAAGTCACATCTGCTTCCAGATCTGCTTTGTTCCCAAGCAGCAGATGTAACAATCTGCCTCTCTGGGCCCAAGTGCTTTTCCTCATTATGCTGAATGCATCTCGTTAATTATTTTATTCCAAGGGAAGTAGGCCTCCACATTGCTTTCCATAATAATCTTAGTCATTCCTTTGGGATGTTAATGTGTTTGCCTTGCACTTGGCTAGCCTGCTTGGCAGCTGGGACTGGTGGGACAGTTTTCCATCCAGAAGCTGAGATTCCTGTAATCTCATCTGCTTTGGGGAGCAGGCAGAGCTTCAGATACCATATGCAAGCAGGCATGTTACATCCTGCAGATATAGAATATGCATTTAAAGCAGCCTGTTCAGGAGGCTCAGTTTAATGCAGGATCTGCTGTCCTTTGGGCTTCCTCTTGGATTAACTGAAGTTGCAGCATAGTCTGTGACTTGGTTGAGTCACAGTGAGTTGGTAGCTCTATTGCAAACTAGGATCTTTTATTCTGTTGCAAAAGTAGGATCTTCTTCCGTGTCAGAGTTTTTGTTCTACTGCCTGATGTAAATAGAACCAGCTCTCAATAAGCTCAGAAGAGTGGCCAAATTTGGAATGACTTTAAGCTGAATTGGTTCTTAAAGAGTTCATTTTCAAGATGGAAGATAAAAGATGTGGAAAGAAGGATGTTTAATGTTTCTGAACATTCCTTTAGGATACATGTTTGCAATAGAGGGCTGAGGATATCTCTTCCTCTTTGACTATATCTGGTTTAGGTACCATTCATGTGAGGATGCAGAGATCAGCAGGTGCTCTGAGCAGTTAAATATTTCAGTATTTGTTCAATCTCAGTAAACTGAACACCTGTTTGCCTACTCTGTACAGAATATTAGTTAAAACTGCCATTAAAGCAAGTAGGAAACATAAGTAATAACAGGTAATAATGGGTAGTAACTGCTCCCCAGTGCCTGGCTGGCTGTATCTTTTTCCTTAGGGCCTGTCCCAGCTACAATGTGCTGCAGTCACACCCCGTGCGTGTTTCTTTTGCCTGAGCAGCTCAGCAGCTGTTTACTGCTGCAGGAGTGCCTTGGTTGTGTGGGATCACAGCAGTGGTGCCCAGGAGCAGGGTCCCTGTCACCCTGTCCCCAGTGGCAGTGCTGAGGGTGTGCAGTCCTGCTGACAGCCGCCTTGTGCTCGTCTTTGCAGTGGTGGCTGTGCTGAACGAGATCCGCGATGTGAACGTGGAGGAGGAGACCGTGCGCTATTTCGGGAAGGGTTACCTGGTTGTGCTGCGCTTTGTCACTGGATTCTCACACCCGCTCACCCAGAGTGCAGTGCTGGGCTGCAGAAGGTGCAGTGTGGCCTTTGTAAAATTACAATGTGTAAGGTGGAAAATGCCAATCATGTGGGTCAGTAATGGCCAACTGTTGTAACTAAGCTCATTGTTCAGACTTGCTGTTATGACCTTGTGTTATTCAGTTTAAACTTCTAAACCCCATCATGTTTTCATTTACAGACCTTTGGGTAACACCGTCTATCAGGATCATGTTTAGATATCTAAGATCCCTTTGGTGGTGCATGTCTGCATGGTGGAGTTGTCCTCAGCTATGCAGTGACAGAGGGGATTAATTCTACTTTGCAACCGTTTGGTGTATTAGTTAACAAAAAATTTATCTTAAGCATTGATAATAAGGAACTTTGCAGCAGGGACTGGGGAGAGGACTGATGTGAAGGGAATGGCTTGGTGTGGCATGCTGTCAGCCGTACCCTCTATGCCCATATGACTTTACCTCTAGGCAGTTACACTCAGAAATTAGCATTCCTGCTCTTGTCTTGTCAGCACCACAGTTCCACTAACTCTTCCATTGTTTCTTCTTTTCCACAGTGATGTGGAAGCAGTTGCCAAACTCATTACGAGTTTTCTGGAACTGGACAGAGTAGAGACCCCACAAGATTTCTCCCAGAGCAGCGAAACAGAGGCAAGTGATGCAGATGAACCACAGGTTAAATACTGATAGTCATTGTGAACTGAAGCAAGCAGAGGCTTTCACGCATCTTGAAAATATTCTGATTGTTCTTCGGAAAAAGAAATCCCTCAACAACCTTGACCTGGGCATTTCTCAACATGTGCATTTACAATGGGTGGAATCTGTCTTAGGGCACATTGTTTAGTGCTAAATTGCTTCAAGACCCTGCATGTGGACACTGCTGGCTTTTGAGCTTTGTTAGCTCATCAAACTTGTCTAGGAATAGTTATTTATTAATGAATTGGTTTGGAATAATTGCTTTTCCATTAGTGAAGTGACGATACAGATGTAAACTTCTGCTTACTGCAAACGTTTGCTGCAGGTACAGTATATGCTATGTAGAAGAGTTGCATTTGTAACTCATAACACAATGCTTTGAGGTTTCCCTTTATATATATGCAATTAGGAGATGCAGAGTAGTGGCACTTTTATGTTCTCTACTACTGACTTGCCGTTGGGTATCTGTGGAAATTAATGTCTGAGTGCCTCTCTTGAAATTCTGAACATCAGGTTGATCAACCTGTAACGGTGTCTTAACTTATCTCAGACTCACCAAGGAGCCATAAATAGCAAAGGAAAAATGATCATGGTGAAACATCTTTGGGATGTTCTACCTTAATCCTGTTCTGCTTAACTTCTGGGCGGGACAGAACAATCTTTTTCTACACCTCAATGTTTACTATTTAAACTCTGTATTTAGAAAGGAAGCAGAGATGTGTAGCTTTTTAGGTAGGGAAAAGACTGATGTCAAACCAGGTGGTAGTCTAGAGTTGTTGAGTATTTCCTCACTTGAAATTATACCTAAGTGCTAAATAATAACTTTTTTAAGATAGCTGGCATAGACTAAATATTTGACTTGTACCTGTGTTTTACTCCAGATGTGTGGTGTCCTCTGTTCTGACCAATGGTTTCACAAATAGTTAAAATATAAATTTTTTCAAGGTATTTCTGATGTAAAAGCTACCTCTGTTAGTCAACATATTCTGTCTAGAACTAGAACTCCATCATGCTTATATTAATATGTCAGTACAAGAAAAAATTGTAAAAAGCTGCAAGGTCCTTCAGCATGCTACAGCTGCTTGTACTGAAGTTCACTAGATTTTATTTAGGAATCTTATGGTCTTTAGACCTGATTTAGAAAATATTTACACGGTTACATCTAGGAGATCTGAACAGGGTACGAAGTAACTGTGTTGTCTGCTTTCACGGTTGGCCAGCAGCAAATGTCTCCTGGCAGCAGTTTCTTCAGGATTTAAAAGAGCCTGTGTTGTTGTTTGCAATCACTCTACCTCTACAGAGAGAAGGCTCTGAAAAGTTTTTGTAGAAGCCCCATCCTGTTGTGTGTTCTGGTTTGGTCTGAAGCTGAGCACCTGCTCATCAAAGAACAGATTTCAGCCATGCAGACCTAGGATGTGAGCAGAGAGGCAGAGGCTGGTGCTGTCAGTGGAAGGTACTCACACTGCAGCAGGGACATGACTATTGATGTACCTTGCCTGCAGCACAGAACTAGTGTCTGTTTCCTTTGAATAAGAAAAAAAAACTTGTAGTCACATCAGGTATCAGTACAGACCTCTTCCAATACACGTTCCTGAAAGTCCTCTGAGTTGTTGGGGTAAGCATGGGGCTTTCAGTGCCTGCCCCACACCACTGGAACTAGGAAGCTGCTGTGTATGAACAGGGGAAAATTAGGTTGCAGGCAATTAGCTAAATTTGCCTCTATTCTGAAGCACAGCTGTAAGCTAAGTATAATCATCAAACCTGTTTAAAAGTATTGCAGGCTGTAACACTTTGTAGAGTTCATTTAAATCCACTGTAATGTATACCCCAGGTGATGCTCGTTTTAGAGAGAGGAGAATGAGATTGGGGATTTGGAGAACTCTTTTGTTTCCCCCTGCAGTGTAAAATGAGAATGGTGAGTGTTCTAAGGACTTCCAGTAGGAAGTACTGTCCTGGAGTTTGTATTGGTACAATGTAAGCACAAGGGCTCAACCTGTGGTAGCTGCTGCTTTGTATCAAGGATATTCACAGAGCATTTGTGGTGTGCATTGCACTTACTCTGAGCCCGTGGAGTAAACCATGGATAATAGACAAAACTACCTGCCTTCAGTCTTAGCTCTGCTGCCTTTCGTTTGTATTCCCATGAGAGCTGACATTCCATGGAAGATACAAACCCGCTGTAGTTCTCCAGTTAAAAATCAGCTTTTGAGAGGTACGTCTGTTGGTGTGACCCTGCACTACATCCTGTGTCCTGCTTCTGCTGAGCTGTAGTGCATCCAGCTTGCTGTGCATTTGTGGTATTACTCACATCTATACTTCAGACTATGCAATCTCTTATTCAAAGACTAAACCTAAGGAAAATTCAGAATCTATAGAAAGGGGAATGATCTATAGTAAGGTACAATGTAACTTGAAATTCATCCTGTGGAGTAAGTTGCATGTTGGGGGTTGAGGTCAGTGATCACCTCTTTTAGAGGTGTTTTCCAGTTCCTCCTCACTCCTCATTATCTTGCTGTGTTAGGCAGGAGAGGGATGGCTGCTGCCATGCACTGTGTGTCTAGGAGGAATATTTTCACTCTTCAGCCTTTCCCTTGGAGCAACTGGTGCCATCCTCTCTCATGCCATTTTCATTTTGCTTTTGGCAGCTGTCACTGTACCAAGAAGTGCAGTTGCAGTGGGAACCTGTTCTGTAGTCTGAGCTAACGGGATGGGGCCCTGAGGACATTCTGCCAGGCTGTGGGTGCTGCCTGTGGGGATGTGTCAGGCACTGCTGGCTGATCCACCCGGGAGCTTCCTGTGGCACTGATCTGAGCCTCTGAGCTTGGCAATGAGACACTGCACCAATGTTAGCACAGGCTGATGGGGTTTTCTCTTGTATTTCTCCTGAACCACATGTGGAGCTTCTTGCCCTCAAAACCTTTATCATTTGTAGTTGGAAGACATGGCCAGATGCAATGCAGTTACTGTGTGCATGTACAATTAACTTGCAATTGCTGTTCACATGGATTTGGTACGGGCCATGTGTGTGCAGCCCTCAGCAATGGGATCAGCTTGAAGAACTGTGGAAAGCAGGTGCAACTCAGGACAGGTTCCACTCTTGTCTTTTTGGACAAATCCTCTCTCATCCTCCTCTTCTGCCACTTCTCACCATTCTGCCAAAGGCTTTCCTGGATGGTCTTCCCCACTTCTCTTGGGCCCAGCAAAGTCAAAGGCCCAGTAAACAGAGCTTTACATATGCCTAGTGTAAAGTGACTTGGACTCAAAGGAATGATGTGAAAGACTAGTTTTGGTTAGGAAATCAGGTTCTCCTGGAAGACTGTTACAGATGTAGTCATTAACTTTTGCATCTCAGGCTATCTAGAGACTTGTGCCTGGACACCTGTAGTTGGCATGACTTAGAAATGATTGAAAAACCTGCATAGCAGACCTTAGGTTAGATCTAATACCCTGACCCCTAAAACCAAGCCCTTTTGTCATGTCCTTTACTATAACTGTATGGTAAGTGCCACTTAGCAGATGCTTCAGCTCATGCTTGAGCAGCACAGTGGAAGTTCCTTGCATGGCTGTGGAGGAATGGCATTGGGGCTGTGGCTGCTGCACTGAGCAAAAGCCAGAGTGCCTCTGTGCAGAGGGAGAGCACTGCTTTGTGTAAGGTGTAACCTCATAGTCCAGTACTTCACAATGAAACATTCCATACCTGGCAGCAATTGTGCAAGTCTCAAAGAAAATCCCAATATTTATAGTTGAGATCTGACTCCCAGGCTGTATTTATGAAGTTACACAAATACCAAAACCTCAGCTGGCTCACATAGTAAATAAAGAGTGCTAGTTCTGACAGTGTCATAGATAGCTGGGAGCAAAAATACTGCTGGAAAATGTTTAGAAATTGCCTTTTTTTTTTAACTTTAAAATTCCAAGTAGAATTTCAGCAAGGCCGTGTTGTATTGTCTTTTTTTAAAAAAATGTTCATTGATAAAATCAACTTTGATAACTTGTTTTGTGTCGCTGTAGTATTTTGTATTGTTTTTAATTAAAATTATTAAAATATTAATGGCTGTCTAAATTATTACTGGGAACAGATCTACTGAAGGAGTTAATGAGGGGGAGGACAGAATAGAAGCAGCCCAAATACCTGCTTAGAAGTGCCCCTGCTGAAGTCTTGCAGCAGTCTAGCTTTTAATTCCATAGAAGCTGATAGATCCAACTCTCTGTTGGTGAAAATTTCCATTTTCCCTCCTTTAAACCAAACCAACATGCTACACACACAAAAAAGCAGCACCCTTCTACAAACACTTTGAGTAGCAAAGGTTTTATTCAAGTAAAATAAATTAAGATCTCGTTTAGTTCAAGCTATGTGACAGGTATACATAGCAATTGGTTGTTTTTAGAGAGAGATCTGCATGTGGACCTAGTTCCTGAGGCTCTCATTGAGTCAGTTGTAGTTTTACTTTTTGTATGTCAAGACTTGTTCCAAGAAAATTTCAATACCAGTGCTTCCAAAAAATTTTAAAGGAATAAATGAAGCACAAAATTCTGAATATTCACAGTGGAGTAACATACTTAACTACCATACTTCTGAATTTTTTCCATTTTGGTGACTATCTCAATTCTCCACTAAAGTCCCCAAAATATATAAAATAAAGCAGAATAAACCAGCATTTTTTCCTTATATTTAGTAGCTTTAGTCATGGCTCAGACTGGGACAGACCTGGCAAGTGCAGGTTGCAGTTTCAGGTTTTACACAGTTAAACAGATGCCTCAGTGAGTGGGGTGGTGCTCTTCTGTGGGGATGAGAGCACGCTGAGCTTTGGTGGTGCTCTGGCAGCAACTGAAGCAGCCCAGTGTGTTAAGGCAGTTTTCCCTCCAAGCCCAGGTGTCACTGCCTCAGGAGCTCCCTCTTGCCACAACTCAGAGCACAGCTGAGAGGTGGAGGAGTTATGGTACAGAACATAACGACCCAAACAGTTTTAAAGTATCCTAAATATTAGGGTAGAACTTTCCCTGGTTATTGTTATGTAAACCTCTTGCTACAAAGCCTGAATTTGGAAGAAACTGGTCTCCTGCCTTGTAGGAGAGGGAGCTGTGACTCACGCCTGTGTTCTGTTATGCAAGGGGAGCAAACCTGACTTACAGGCAGGTGAATTAAGGCTCAGCATGTGTTAAGGCAGGAAAATTGAGTTGAAATGTTTTATGCTAATAAATTCCTTCATGCCTTCAGGTCACTGTTTAACCACAATTCATGCTTCAACTCTCAGAATGACAAACTCCAGCTCAAGGACTGGTTACTGATTTTCACTAGCCATGTTTTCCCAGGGAATGAGTCAGACTAATTGAAATGCCCCTAATTTTGTGCTTTTATTGCTTCATCTAAATCATCCACCAGTTGCTGCAGCTTCTGTAGGCTGGGGTAGACATTCTCCTCCATCCATTCCTCTATAGCACACCTGTGGAAAACTTGCTCCATGGCTGCTTGGAGGTCTTGCACCACAGCATTCCACTTGGAGAGGAGACTGAGCAGAAATGAGAAGGAAGAAACAATGACATTTGCAGGTCAGCTCTGCCTCAGGGGAGGGCTGGCTTACTGGCCTTTGGAAGGGAGTACTGTTCTTAAAACCACTTTACAGGAAAAGAAGCATCTATTACAAGAGCCCAAAGGACTTGATTTTGTTCAGATGCCAAAATCTTGATGCCATTTCTGTTTAAGTTCCATTAATCTTGGCACTTTCCTCATGCAAAGACTTTTAAAGTACCAAAATGTGAGCTCAAAAAACAAAATTTACACATTTTAAGTGTAACTGAAACCCACTGTGAGACTTGTTGGGAATTTAATTCCAGGTTTTATCAGAAAGAGTAGATGAGGTTGGATATTCACCTTATCACAGGAAAAAAAAATATAAATGAACCTTTTAGGATGAATTAGCAAAATGTCTAGGACAAGTTCTGAAAAGCCCATGGTGACAGAAAACAGGGGGAAGGGCCTGGTTTTATTCCAAGCCCTGGAATCTGGCCCAGGGTGAGCTCCTACACCAAGGCCAACCACTGCTTAAGGTGCAGCAGGGCTGTGTACAGGGGTAACAAGGGAGAGGCTTTTGGAGACAATTTTCTACTTGTTCTCAAAGAATTCATTCAACAGAAGGCAAAGATAAAATTAGAATCATAGAATGGTTTGGGTTGGAAGGGAGCTTTGAAGATCATCTAGTACCAACCCAAACATGTTGTATAAAAACATATTAGGGATACTTTGTCCGATTCCCATTGATGTTTCTGAGATCATCATGCAAAGAGGTAAGGGCTCACAACACTCTGTACCTGAGTGTCCAAAATATATCAGACTTTATTTCCCCTGTAATGCAAAACAAGTGGTGTTACCTGACTGCATCTGGCAGGAATTGGTGCATAGGATGAATAATCTTCCTTTTCCTGTGGTAGGGGCTGAACCAGCCTGTGACATACCTGAAAATGGATGTTGGTGGGAGCAGTGATGAAACAGCAGCAACATCTGTTTGTCACTGCCAGGGAGGTGGGGAAGGCTTTAGCTGAACTCCTGCACAGAGATGATGCTTAAGGAGTAAATTTATTTCAGTCTATAGATCTTTGGAATTAGCTGTGAAAGTGTTCCTGGCAGATGATTGCCTGGTCATCTGCTGCAGTATAAGTTTCATTTCAAGCTCCTTTGTTTTGTAACTGCACCATTGAAATTCTTCATTTTCCATGTAATTAAAGAAAGAACTAGATGCTTCAAATAAGGCAGCATACAGTATTTAGGAACTTCGCTAAAATATTTTAAATGTTGATCTAAATATTATGTTTTGCTGAGGTGTCAGTGACACCTGAAATGTAGAGCTTGGTATTTCAATCAGTTTTCTGGAGCTGTGCCCCACTTTGACATGATACAGCTCCAACACTCCTGCAGCCAGGCAGAGAATCAACAGAAATCTCATTACCCGTTCCTTTCAAGAAGTTCATCCACTGATGACTTGAGGTAGAAACTAACTTCTGTCACAAGTGTGAGGATATTGCTCCCAGGAAAGGTCCCCAGACTTGTGCTGTCCAAAGAGGATCTGTTAGTTTCTGAACTTACCACTCAAGGAGAAGCACCTGAACTCTGCAGCTGGAATTTTACCTCGTGAAAGTATCAATTTCCAGGTTAGACATTCCCAGGAGCTTTTCCACATATTCTTTAACTGTTTCAGAATAGCCACCTGGCAGAGAAGACAGTGGAAATGAGTAAAGGAGCCTAAGGAACCAAAATGTTCATACAAGAGGGGTTTTCTGGAGTATTCTGCCTTGGCTTAGTAGTTCCCCTTCGGTAAAGAATTTTTTAAAAGGTAAAATGGAAATAAAAGAAGGAAAAACCACTTGTGGGTGGGAGGAGGAGCTCATTGTCTTTCACACAGGTGTCTTGTGCAAGGTGAGCACCCTCGCTCTGAGCTTTCTGTTCAAGGTGCTGAATATTTCTAGTGCCTTAATTAACATTTATTTTGAAAAGAAGAAAATAAGAAAAATTCTGCTGGCAGCTGCCTGTAAAGAAAGCAAAAACTACAGGAGGTATTTTACCAGATGGTGTCCTCTCTAGATCCATTTTCAGAAAAACAATTAGTTAAAACAACTTTTACACACGAGCACGTTCTAAATCTAAACTAATTTACTCTCATTTGTATATCACTATTGTTTCAAATCTGTTTGAAAAGCAATTCTGCATCTTAAATTTATTTTTTAATATAAACATGAAGGTTTTGACCATTTGTGTGTTAGATCACAACAGATGAAGAGGATACAATGGCTATTTTTAAATACTTAGGCCAAGAGGCTTCTCTGCTCCCATACTGCAAATTGTAATTTATTGTTCATAATTCAGTCCATGATCAATTCAGTAAACCACCTCAAAATATAACAAGCCTGTGCCAATCTTAGGGCAAGGTCACTTCACTCCTGTGCTAGGCATTATCTGAGAGAGAATAAAATTGTCATTGTACCATTCTTTAGTGTCTGCAGACACACGGCCAGTGATGGAATTGCCACAGGGAGAAGCTCACACAGAACAGCGAAGTGATCATACCTACATAAGAAAACATCCATTAATTACACATTTTACTGTTAGAGCATACTAAACAAGTGGGAAGTTTTAATATTTCAATCACTACAATTCAAAGAGCTTTAGAAACATCCATTTCTGTCTCAGGGAAGACATCACTTATCTCTGAAATGTGAAGCATTCCTGTTTTACTAGTAAGAACAGATAAAAACCAAATTATTTTCTCAAAGCAAATTAGAGTCAGAAGTTGGACATTAGGTCTCTGGAATTCCCTAAGACCTCCTGACTGCATAAAAATGTTTTACTCCTTCATTACATTAACAAATCCTTGTCTCTTACATGATTTCATTGTTTTTGAGTTCCCATCAGACATTCAGATAGACACACCATGCATGAACTGCAGTGTCTATGAGCAGTTCAAGGTGGCACAAAATCCATTCAAGCCTTCCAACCCAATCTGCTGGTGGTGGTGCCCCCAGAGCCGTAGTTCCTGCTGGTTAGTGCTGCACAGCTAACTGCAACTCTGAAATCTACCCTTCACAGCCTGGGGGTGAGGCCCAGCAGTGACAGGAAGAATTGCAGGGTTGCAAAGCTCCCTTCTGAATCCCCAGCTTCCCTGTACCTCTTAGGGGGCTTTTGGGTGGAAGTTTGTGACCCTTGGAATGACGCAGAAGGCTGTTCCTCACCTCTGCCAGCCGGTCAGCGCGATACCTTCGAGGACATCAGCAGGGCTCCTGCTGGCCACCTCCAGCCACTCCAGCTGGTTCCTGAGGTGGTGCCCAATCAGTGGTAGAGACTGATTCACTCCCGTGGCTCCCTTGAAGGCACTTGCAAACCACACCTTGGAGAAGCCACAGCGGCGGTACTTCTCTATGAGCTGCACTGCAGTGAGACACAAAGGGACGTGCACAGGATGAGCTTTCTCCAGTTTCAGCCCCAACTGCAACGCTGCACTGAAGAGGAACACAGCTCCAGATCCAACAGGCTGCTGAGCCTTTTCCTGTCAGGCCTGGAGCATCAGCAAGGATGGGGATTTGACACCCTCTCTGAGCAGCCTTTTGAGTGGCTGTCCTCCTATTTTCATGTGCCAGTTACTGTATTCCAGTCCCTTGTATTGCTACCATGCTAAGAGCTGTGAGATTTAACAAGCATGCACAACATCTGACAGCTGATGGTTCTTGCAACATAGAAATATTTGCATGAATGTTAGATGCCTAACTAGAGCCTTTAGGAGCTTCCCGCTGAATTCTATAGATGCATGAAGCCCTGAAGTTTTTTTTGCAGAGCTGTTCAATACAGAGTTATGTGCTCCTACTGGTGTTAATGCAAGGAAAATTAATGTAATAGTGCTTGTGGAAAACCCCTGAATCTCCTATCAGTGATTCCATAGCTCTGCTGAAAAGAATTAAGCAGCCTACAATGCAAGTCATTCATAGGGGAAACATAAATAGAAAAAGAAAGTAAGTAATAGCAATGATGATTTGAAATCAAACAAGGGCTGTCTTTATGCTATTAAAGCAATAAAAAACAATTCATCAAAACCAGAATATTTTGGTGTCCAGCTAAGGTAGGTTTTAATGACAGAATTTTGCTTTGGCTCTTTTGCTTCTACACAGCTCAGCAGAGAAGTACAAACCTTTGCCCTCCACGTCGATGTCTGTTGCATAGTCCCAGATCATCGGCTGCACCAGCTGTGGGACCCCGGACTCTGAAAGGAACAGAGCTCTTCTAAATCATGGAAAACAGCTGGTTAAATGAGAACTCAGTACAGGTTACTGGGGCAGTAGCATGTGACTACAACTATGGCTTGTCACTTACAGCTGAAGTGCCCCTGGGCATTTTCAGCCTGGCCAGGACTTGGCACATGCCCAAGGCCACTGTGCTCAGGCATCGTGAAACCATTAATATGGAGGAGCAGTTTATTATCTCTGACAATTTATCAGAGATCCCATTTGCCCCAAGCCCACCTCATTCTTGGCTCCTTGCCTCTCTCTGGGTACCAGCTGCATTCCACTGACAGAACTGCAGGCTCTACATAGATTTAGCAAAACTCAAAGGTAACATTCACCCTTTCACTTACAGGGTGCCTGGGCTTTGTTTGCACAGAATGTAGCTTTTCAAGTGCAAGATACAAATTCAGCTTTAATCCTTTTGTAATCAACTCCTCAGCTAATTCTAAACATGCGAAACTGACCCCTAGAGAAACTGCAGTAAATTGTGCAGAAATTCAGTATTTTAACTCCATCACATTTTAATTTGTTTATTCTGTTATTGTGACAGTAGAGTGCACTTGGAGTGCACTAGATGCTGTACTGTTCTGGTGGAAACTCCATGAGTCCCACTTGCCATTTTTGGGGATGATTTCCTACTATCAAAGCCTTGAATAGGTCAGTCACTGCTGGATGAGCTGCACAGTTCCTCCTGGTACCATCTAAATCTGTTTACAGCACCTATGAAAATTCTAGAACTCCATCTGTGCTCAGACTACTCAAATTTTAGCAGTGGTTTGATATTTTTCCACAAACAAGACCAACAAGGCCTTGGAGCTACCCTACAATTCAGTATCAAAGTCCTCACGATGTGCACTGTGATCACAAAGATGCTCACAAGGCTGGAGCTTCTCTGTGTGAGTTTGCACCACTTGGGATCAGGTGCTGCAAAGGGCAGCAATGAACATTAGAAGGTGGTGAGAGGCACAGAGATTTAGACTTGGACTACAGATGTTAATAGGTTATTGTTTTAATGTATAAGGAAAGTAGAATTGATGGCAGCCACTGCAGGCGAGCATTTTGTAATGGAAAACTAAAGTGTTCAGACTGGCCCACACTCACACAGGGACTCTGTGACAGCCAAGGACTGAGTGCTTGTATTCTCCACTCAGAGTACAGCTCAACTCTTGCCATTTGTTTTCATTACATCCAGCTGCCAACCAATCTGTTTTATCTGCCTGTGTAAACCTGCCTCACCCCATGGCTGCTCACACACCTGCCAGTGTTTTCTCACTCATCCCCCTGAGCATGTCGTCCCACACGATGGGTGTCACCATGGGGTAAGACAAGGCCAAACAAGTGGCAACTGCTTTGATGTGGGATAAGCACAGCTTCTCTGGAGTGTTGTCTTGCTGCTGCAGCCACTGCTTTGACTCCTCTCCTTCACCAAGGTAGTAGACCTGAAACACCAAGCAAATCATCCTGACTTCTTGTATAGAAAGAGAGAAATGAGGTAGACAATATTCAAAACCTTTGTCCAGATGTTACCCATTGAGTGGACACATTCAAAAGCACATCTCAGTGCTGAAGACACTACAAGCATTTCTATCAGTCTGCAGGACACTGTGGCCATGATTACATGCATCACTTGAGGGAATTTTCCTACAGAAACTGAAATATCTATATGCCATATTTGCCTTTGGAATATTTGTCCTTGGAAGTAGCTCTCATCACATTTGTTCACTTCAAATCCAACAACCCATCAGGACCTCAGGTAGATGAAATGAGGTTCCTATCTTGGGGAAGATCATCCAAATGTGAGTCTAGAAGCAACCTGGGGCCATGTCCAAGGGTGGCCCAGCATACTTGGTCCCATGCAGAAAGTGAATTAAAATTTGCTGGTTTAGAGCACGTTTTATTTAGTCTACACAGATAGTACTTTGCTTTATAAAAGCCTACAGCTCCCTGTCTAACCTTCCCACCAGTTTCAACACAACAGGATACAAAATGCTAAACTAATATCAGTACAGTTAAGTGGTCATAATGAATTCCAGGGATCTGTGTGCCATCAGGATGGTTTTAAGAAACTATGAGAAAGAGAAGCTTGAGTTTTCTCCTTCTCAAGGAGACAAACTACCAAGGTAAAAAACCCAATACTTCCAACCACAGAAGGGTTTACTTTGAGTAACTTGACCAGAACAATGAGCCAACATCTTACACCAAACTTACAGGATTCTTAATGAACAGCTCTAATTGATATGTCACTTCAAATACTCACTAGACCTAAACCCAAACACTGTTAGCTTTAAGAAGCTGCTTTCAATACTTTGATATTACACTCGTATCTATGGAAATGACAACCTGTGCCACTGGAATCATTTATTGTCAAAAAGACTTTTCTATACTGGCTCAAGTGGTGTTTTCTGTCCCCAAAATCCCACCCAAACATGGCCTGGGCACCACTGAAATGCAGAAGCCTCAGCCCTTGCTATCATTCCTCAAAACAAAAGAAACATTCCCAGCTCAAGAGAAGTCCCACCTCATCACATCCGATGTGAAACCACTGTAAGTCCTCGTGCAGGGCCATGACCTGGTCAATCATGGCTTTGACCAGTGCCAGTGACTCCTCCTTGTGTGGGTTCAGGGCGTTGGGCAGAGCCTTCACCTCCCGCAGATGGGCAAACTTCCTGTGCTTCAGCACAAACTGCAAGGGAAACGGGAGCTCGGGAGCAGCAGCCACACCAGGGGACAGCAGCATCCTCCTGTCCCCAAGGCTCTGAGGGCAGGTGTCCTGCTAGACCCAGGGTTTGGCTTGACTGAGCCCCAGGGACAGGCTGGGGGCACAGCTGTTGCTCCACGCTGCTGGGGAGTCTCTGACCACAAAGCACCTCACAGGGTGGGTGAAGGAAATGGGGAGGTCACTGCAGTGTGACCCTGATGTCAAATCCTGCAGCTGGCAGAGCTGTATAACCAAAGCACCAGGAGTGGATTGGAAATTTCCCAGCAGAGAATCACAGAATGGGTCAGCCTGGAAGGGGGCACAGTGGCTCATCTGGTCCTACCTCCCTGCTCCAGCAGGGCCATCCCAGAGCACGGGGCACAGGGTTGTGTGCAGAGGGCTCTGGAAAATCCCCAGTGACGAAAACTCCACACCCTTTCTGGAAAACCTGTTCAGGGCTTGGTCACTGCTCAGGAAAGAAGTTCTTCCTCATGTTCAGGTGCAACTTCCATCTGTTTCTGCCCAGAACTGGACACAACTGGACAGATGTCGCCACAGCTGAGCAGAGGGACAGGATTACTCCCTGCCCTGCTGGCAGTGCTC
The DNA here is from genome assembly GCA_013400495.1 of Nicator chloris. Taxonomy (NCBI): domain Eukaryota; kingdom Metazoa; phylum Chordata; class Aves; order Passeriformes; family Pycnonotidae; genus Nicator; species Nicator chloris. The sequence goes on from WAAE01007662.1 coordinate 208,205, forward strand.
TTCCTCCTGCACCCCAAGATCCCACCAGCCTTGCTGCCCTCCCGGGCACTGCTGGCTCAGCACAGCCGCTCTCGCCCAGCCCAGCACTCCCAGCTCACCTCCATGTGCCCGAAGCTCTGCACCAGCGGCACCACGTCCAGGCCCAACGCCCGCGCATGGCTCAGCAGCGCCCAGAGCTCCGTGGGGCTGCGGGACAGCGACACGTCAGTGCCTGCTGGGCACGGCCTGGGGCACCCGCGGGTACCCAGAGCTACCTGCGGGCCGCATGGCGGTACCTGTAGGCGTGGGGGGCCTGCAGCAGCTCCAGCGGCCCCGCGTACGGGAAGGTGTCCTCATACTCCAGCAGCAGCCCGGTGGCACCCAGGGCGCGGAGCAGCGGCAGCACCTGTGGGAGAGAGGGGACACTAGGGATGCAGCTGGGCTGTGACCAGTGCCACCACCCTGTGTCACTTGCAGCAGGCACATCTATCACCTGAGCCCAATAAATCCTTCACCTGTGCCAGGGACATCCTTCACCCATATCAGGTACACCTCTCATCTTGGCCAAATACATCCCTTACTTGTGTCAGATACATCCCTCACCTACACCCGGTGCAACCCTCACCTGCCACGGTCACATTCCTCAGCCGCTCCAGGCTCACCCCTCAACAGCTCCAGGTTCTACCCCTCGCCTGCCCCAGGTTCACCCCTCACCCGCTCCAGGTTCATCCCTCAGCCGCTCCAGGCTCACCCCTCAACAGCTCCAGGTTCACCCCTCACCTGCCCCAGTCACATCCCTCATCCGCTCCAGGTTCACCCCTCACCTGCCCCAGGCTCACCCCTCGCCTGCCCCAGGTGCACCCCTCACCTGCTCCAGGCTCACCCCTCACCTGCTCCAGGTACTGCACGCGCGGAGCGGCGCCCTTCAAGTCCAGGTGCACCAGGCGCCGCCACATGCTCTGGCCTCGATTGCTTTGGCCTACCGCCGCGGGTCCCGTCACACCCCGCCCGACCGCGGCACCCCGTCCCTGCCCCGCTGTCCCGGCGCTGCCCGCCCGTGCCCTGCTGTCCCGGTGTCCCGTTGTCCCGTTGTCCCGCTGTCCCCGTGTCCCGGTGCCGCTTCCCCGCCGCTCCCGGCTCTGCGCTGGATCCTTCCGCTCCCTCTCGGCGGCGGAGCCCGTTCCCCAAGCAGGCAGGTCGGCAGGCCAGGGCGAGGTGCACCGAGCGCATCGCTCGAGGCGGAGGAGGCGCGATGGCTCCGCAGCGGCGGGCGCTGCCCCGCGGCCCCGACGGCGCCGGGCCGGGGCCGGGGCCGGGCCGCGGGGGCCGCCGGCACAGCAGGTACCAGCGCGAGGCCCTGGCCGTCATCTCCTGTCCGCTGTCCGGGGGGCGGCGGTGCCTAGGCCCGGCGGCGCTGCGGCTACCGGGAGAGCCCCGGCGGGGAGGCCGTCGTGGAGCGCCAGGCCTGGGAGCAGGAGGGAACCGCGGGTGTCTGTGTTTGTAATGCAGATGCTGTGCTCCAGGCCAGGGGTCCCGCGGGTGTTTGTAACGCGGGTGCTGTGCTCCAGGCCAGGGATCCTGCGGGTGTTTGTAACGCGGGTGCTGTGCTCCAGGCCAGGGATCCTGCGGGTGTTTGTAACGCGGGTGCTGTGCTCCAGGCCAGGGNTCACCCCTCACCTGCTCCAGGTACTGCACGCGAGGAGCGGCGCCCTTCAAGTCCAGGTGCACCAGGCGCCGCCACATGCTCTGGCCTCGATTGCTTTGGCCTGCCGCCGTGCGTCCCGTCACACCCCGCCCGACCGCGGCACCCCGTCCCTGCCCCGCTGTCCCGGCGCTGCCCGCCCGTGCCCTGCTGTCCCGGTGTCCCGTTGTCCCGCTGTCCCCGTGTCCCGGTGCCGCTCCGCCGCCGCTCCCGGCTCTGCGCTGGATCCTTCCGCTCCCTCTCGGCGGCGGAGCCCGTTCCCCAAGCAGGCAGGTCGGCAGGCCAGGGCGAGGTGCACCGAGCGCATCGCTCGAGGCGGAGGAGGCGCGATGGCTCCGCAGCGGCGGGCGCTGCCCCGCGGCCCCGACGGCGCCGGGCCGGGGCCGGGGCCGGGCCGCGGGGGCCGCCGGCACAGCAGGTACCAGCGCGAGGCCCTGGCCGTCATCTCCTGTCCGCTGTCCCGGGGGCGGCGGTGCCTAGGCCCGGCGGCGCTGCGGCTACCGGGAGAGCCCCGGCGGGGAGGCCGTCGCGGAGCGCCAGGCCCCGGAGCGAGAGGGAACCGCGGGTGTGTGTGTTTGTAATGCGGGTGCTGTGCTCCAGGCCAGGGGTCCCGCGGGTGTTTGTAACGCGGGTGCTGTGCTCCAGGCCAGGGGTCCCGCGGGTGTTTGTAACGCGGGTGCTGTGCTCCAGGCCAGGGATCCTGCGGGTGTTTGTAACGCGGGTGCTGTGCTCCAGGCCAGGGATCCTGCGGGTGTTTGTAACGCGGGTGCTGTGCTCCAGGCCAGGGGTCCCGCGGGTGTTTGTAACGCGGGTGCTGTGCTCCAGGCCAGGGATCCCGCGGGGTAAGGGTCCGGGGCTCCCCGATATCGGCCAGGGCGGTCTCTCCCCGCTCGCACCGTCCCTCGCTCACGGGGCCCGTTCTGTGCTCCCTCCGCAGCGCCAGGAAGGGCAGATTGCAGCAGGATCCCTGGGGAAGGTGGCTGAAGGCAGCGATCCTCCTCCTCCTCTCCGCCGCGATCGGCGGCGGCCTCGTGGTCTGGAGCCGCGTCCGCACCCAGGATGGGGTCCCCGAGGGTGGAATCCCTGCAGATGGGGTCACCGAGGTGCTGGCACATCGCAGCGACAACCTGCAGGACAAGTTCATCGAGATCCCGTGCTCGGAGGACTACGACAGCCACAAACGATTTGCAGGTAACTGGACAGGGCTGTCCGGAGCGGATGGCGGTGCTCGGAGGGCAGGGCCAGCCTGGACGCCAAACTTGGGCTGCAAAACTCCCGTGTTTCCAGCAAACTCCTCGTCACTGTCGCTTGCCTAAAGCCCCAAAGGTTCGTGCCCCTCTGGCCAGCCCACAGGTTGATTCTGAGAGGTTTTCCTGTCATTACTACATAACTCCCTTCTGAAACTCCTTTGCAAGGGTTCTATGAAACAAACCTTTTGCTAAGTCTGTTTCTAGTTTCTTTTCATACTCTGTTGATTCCTGTAGGAGGTTTGTGAGTGAGTTTGCTGCTGGTCAGTACCATACAGGCTACGGAGTGGAACCATATCATCATCTGATGATGATGAGCTTCTGATTCAGGGCATTGTCTGTGCCACCAGTGTGTGGTGACTGCACAAGTGCCAGCTTTTGACACTCTTGTTCTGAGATGTGTGTCTACCAGTAGCTTTTTGCAACGCATTCTTCTTTGTGTCTTTCAGCTGAGCCTGTTTTCTGTCAAATTGCTATTTGTTCCCCCTGGCACTTATTTCTTTGAAGTGTTGAGGTTGGTTCTTCAGGAGATATGGAAGATTTTCATCTTCTCTGACAAAGAGCAGTGAGAGTCTGACTTGCAGGTTCCGTGGATGAGCAGTGCTGATATTCTCTTTCAGATTTGCAAAGTGTGTTTTGATGAACATTTTTAGTTGGTACGGCTGTCAGAGAGCAGCTCTGCTCTTGTTTTTTGTCAATGTCTGGCTGTGTGTTGAGTGATAAGCTGTTGAATCTAAAAAAAAACCCAAAACCCTTAGTTTTTAGCCAAATTGGTGGTTGTATCTGCTTCATGATGTGGCTGAGAAAATGCTGACACAAAGCTCCTGTGAGCTGAGGAGGAACAAAGGTTATCAAAGGGCTGGAGAGCCTGTCCTATAAGGAAAACCTCAGGGAGCTGGGTCTCCTTTCTCTGGAGAAGGCTCAGGAAGAACACATCCCAGTATTTCAGTGCTTAAAGGGAAGCTACAGAAGACAGAAGCTCTGCTTTTGCAAGGAGCTGCACGGAGAAGACAAGGCACAGTGGGTACAGGTTGCATTGGGCAAGGTTTCATCTTGATATAAAAACAAATTTACAGAGAGAACACTCAGTCACTGGAACAACCTCCCCAGGGATGCTGTGCAGACCCTGTGACTCTGGGTTTCCAGGTGTGACTGGGCACTGTGGTAGATAATCTTATCCAGGCTCTCTGGACCACAAAAAGCTGAACCAGATGATCTTTGGAGGTCCTTTCCCACCTGGGCTCTTCTATGATTCTGCAGTTTTTAACTTTCCTCTGTGCCAGTTCTGATAGAAAGTGTTTGAGGAATTGCAGCCCCCTGTGTTCTTCAGGTGGCTGGTCGTGGTGCTGTTGGTCAAAAAGACTTGGAACATAAAAGAGAAATTTATGTGGAGTCTGGAGTCACATAATTTTTCCTCAGTGCTGCTACTGTAGCATCTTTTCTTTGAGGATTAGTCTCAAATGTTATTTAGGCCAAGAAAACTGATGTCAGGAAGCTACCAACAAAAAAAACTGTCTTGGCAAGGTTTTTGGTTTTGTTTAGTTTTTTTGGGTGTTTGTTGTTTTTTTTTGTTTTTTTTTTTTGGGCCATCCCTATGAGAACACATGTTCTGTTTTAGCTTTTCACAGTTACTATAAGGGGAAGCTGCTGCTGGCTGTATTTGCGTAGTGCAAGGCCAGAGAAAACTGCAGCTGGTGATTTGGTTATGACTGAACTGGGGCTGAAAGTCTCTGGATTCTGCTACTGCAGTGTTTGCTTACCAAAAGAAACCCCCCAAAGCAACAAAACCTTACTTTTCCCTTCCCTGGTTTGCAAGAGCAATTTTTTTGAGCTGTGGACTTGTGGTCTGGGCCATCCCTGCACATTATCCTTTGCTGGAGTTTTTTCCTGTTCCTTCTTTTTCGTTCTATTCTTTTCACTGTAAGAAAGGTTGAGACTTCAAGGAAGGCAGGAACTTCAAGCACATGTCTCCAGGAAGAGGAATGAACAGTGTTCTCTATTTTTGGGGCTGTCATGGGGAGCAGCAGCAAGTGCTGACTGCAGGGTGAGGTCTCACCTCTTGGCTTTGTGTGGGGATGACAGACTCGCCTCTCTAATTAGGTGTTTGCTTGTTGCTGCTGCTTAAATCCCATGATTGATTCAGGTTTTTAGCAGATGTTGTGACCGTGCTTTCACAGCTGTTAATTGGTTAATTCCAGCCGGGCTGTGATAAGGAGCTCTGCCCCAGCTTTTCCCCACGTGAGGGTGGTGATGAGCTGCGGAGGAGTTTTGTGTGTGTCCCGTTCTCCACAGCCCAACGAGGCAGAAAATGTGGATTATAGCAGCTTTAGCACTTGGGAAATAGGTTTCTGTCACTCAATAGCTCTTCATTCTCAGTCTTTAGCCTGGTTTGGCAACCGCAGCTGCAGGCTCTGTGTCAGGAGGAGGCACATTCCTGTCACCACTCAGTGTCTGATGCTCAGCTGTGAAGTTTCCACAGCTAAAATGAGCTTTTTATTTATGCACCTGCTTCCAGCTGAACTTGGTGCAACTGAGCTTCCAGTTCGCTTCAAGTGATTTGGTAGCTGGTGTCAGAGCAGGATTTATTTCCATAGCACTGCCTGTAAACACGCTTCATACCAAATAAAATTTGCTATTTTTCAGAGGCCAAGCACTTAATTTACTATATTTGCAGAAGATAGGGTGTTATGTGAGCACAGTCTCACCTGCATTCTAAACTCTGTGGGCAGGTCTGGGCCATTTCTGCTTTCCTGAGCCACAGTTAACTACTTAAACCTACTGTGGCCACTGTGTGTGGTGAAATCTTATTTCTGCTGTGTGTTGACATTTTGTGTCAGTGCACAAAGCATCCGTGGTCACTGCCCAGGAGACAGAGTTAAGGTGCTTTTCCAGAGACAAGGCCAGGGGATGTGGAAAGCAGAGATGCCTGGAAAGGTCTAACTCACACTGCTCTGGGGATGGCAGCTGTAAATCTTTGCCTGGCTTGGAGAGGGATTGTTCCCTGCCCAGGGCAGGGAGTGGAATGAGATGATCTCCAAAGTCCCTTCCAACCAAACTGTTCTATGATCCTGTGTTTCAGGAAAATCTTAACAGAGTTTTTTCCTCTCTGTCTCAGCAGTGAGTGGTTCTTGGCTTAATACCACTAAGTAGGAGACACAGGAAGAGGAATGGGCAGTTTGGGCCCTCTGGGCACTTGGTCCTTTGTGTTACATTCTGGTTTTTGTGCTGAATGGGAGCAGGGGCCAATGGCAGTACTTGTGTTTATACACGTTTTGGTGTGTTCCTCCTTTACCTTGATTTACCTGATAGCCAAAGCTGATGGGGCCTTATCAGATAAAGGGATGGTTTTGTGTCTACTGGGCACAAATCTGGGGAAGCTACCAGGTACTTGCAGTACTAATCTGAATTTCTCCTGAGATTCTCCAGGAATGGCTTTGCCACTTCCTTGCTCACGTGTGCCATGGTCTCTGAGACAGAGAGGACACTTTTCTTGCTGCTGAAATAATTTTCAAACAGACTGTTCTGATTTTTCCTCAGCATTCACCCAATGTTTGTGCTGTACTGTTGGTACCTGTCTGACTTTATGCTGGACTACATTCTTCTGTTTTGCTGGAGTTTTTTCTCCCTTTGGGAAAGCTTATGCTGTTGCTTTCAGAAGACCTCCTGCTTCCAGTAGTCTTGGCCAGTTCTCTGTCAGAGACCCCAGGCATGTAACAATTGTCTGAGGTAACCCTGGAGTGTTGCCAAACCTGAGCTCTCCAGCACTGACCTTTCTGAAAGGGTAAGAGCTGATATTTGCAGCTGGAAAAGGAACAAATATCATCTGAAATCAGAAATCTGTGCAGAATGTTCTAGAAAGGAAGCTCTCAATAGCCAGGTTTGTCCTGAGTATGGAATTTCTCCTTTGAGTTTACTCCTTCCTAGCTCTTCTCTACTTGAACATCAGCTTTTCCTTGCAGCCCACCTGAGATACACCTGGGGTATATCCAGTAACAGGAAATGGAAATTCCTACAAAAGTCCTGGCAAAACTTCTCCTGTCAGCCTGGTCATTGTTAGGAGTTGCTTTTTATCAGAGCACACTGATGCTTTTGTCCTCCATGGGTGAATTGATTGATTTCTTTCCAGGAATTTTGTATTCTGCTGAATAAATAATCCTTGAAGTGATGCTCTGTTCAGGAGCACTGAGTGTGTTGGCAGGTGTCAGAAAACACACTCAGCCCATCTCTCCTGGGGCTTTACATCTGTAAGTGGATCTTCCTCAGAAAAGTGCCAAATGTAACATCCCAAGGTCTCTGGTGGCTCAGAACTGATTTTATTTCTTCTTCTTGCCTGAAAATTGTTGTCAACCAGACTTATAAGAACTTTCATATATTCTTCACCTGGAACTCCTGCTGCTGACTTGTTATTCCCAGGAGCTTTTAAAATTTAATGTTAGATTTCTTAGCAGTGAATTTTAGGAGACTTTTTAAATCTTTTATATCCAAACTGTGTGCTTCAAGAGTGATTTCAAGAGAGACTTTTTTGCAAGTCTCATTTCAAAACCTGCCCTTCAGGTAGTTGAAGTGGTTTCAACGGGTTCTTTTCCTCCTCTATGTGTTGCAGGTTGCACTCCTAGGAAGTGTGGAAGAGGTGTGACAGATGCTGTCATCACAAGGGAAGAAGCTGTAAGAATTCGTAGGTAATTTTTATTTTAGTTCTAACTTCTAAAAGTACTGACTTTAATGACATTGTGCCAATCTGAGGTGTAGGATGGGTGAGCAGGATGGGTTAGACTGATTAAAACATGAACTTTTTACTATTAAAGCCATTTTCCATTTTTACTGTAGTGAGAGCAGTTCTTTCACACAGAATCTGCCTGGCTCTGAGGGGCATGAGCACTTCATAAAAAGGAAAATGAATGTAAAAAGTTTTAAAGGATTTTCATTTGGCCTCCATTTGGCCTTAAAGGCAGAATAAAACAATGTAAGCCTTATTGCAGCTGTGTCTCTGTCTGGATAATCACCAGCTGCTGCTGACCCTGTAGTCCTCTGGGAAAAAGTATCTTTTTAGGATATTTTTGGGATTTGTGGATGGGAGCTGCAAGCTCAGAAATACTCTGCAACACAAATACTTTATTTTCATGACAGGCTGGAAGGTTCTGTTTCAAATAAATGGGAGCTGCTATTAACTCACTTGGGTTATACCTGCTGCATCAAATACCACTCTCTGAGGAGTTACGTATTGTAAATAAGGACATTAAAGGACAAAGTAATCAGACTTCAGTTCTCATCTGAGATTATTGTTTTGCCTGCAGAATAGCAGAGAGGGGACTGTCCTTGGGAGGATCTGATGGAGGGGTGAGCAGTGTCCTGTTATTCTCTACATTCTTTTCCTGCCAAGGCAAGATTATAAATGCATTTTTTGGGGCTGAGGTGAGGAGATGGAGATTTTTTCCTTCTGTTCAAACTGGGAAAAAAATTGATTTGGAGAGTTATTTCCCATTAATACTTCTGCTAGCAGTGTAACTCCTGACTTCTGCAATGCAGTTGCCATTTCCTTGTATTTAATTGGTTCTAGAATATCTCTTGAACTGATTTTGTCTTCATCTGGAAACAGTTGCTATAGCAGAACGGCAAAAGTTTGTCTTTTGAAAGTAAATTACAGTGGTTCACAGCATCATGTAAAGATTGGTTTTGGGTAGTGACAAAAAATCATGTAATGTCTTAAGTAGACCTTGGAATAATATTCTTTAAATTGAAAGAATCCCACTTCTCTTTAACAAGCGCATTTATTTTAATTTCTTTCCCCCATCTTTGTTCTCAGAATGTTTTTTGTGTTTGAACAGGAACTGTTTCTTCAGTATCTGTAAACACAGACACTTCTTTAGGCCTCTGCTGAATTAGGGCATATATTACTAAAAAAAAGGAGAAGGTTTCAGTGGAAAAAAAATTATTGTCCTTGTGATAGCTGAGAAAGATCTGCAAAAAATATAAACCAAGAAATTTAAAAAGTGCTGCCCATCTCAAACAATGTGTTTAAAAGGTTTACCAGTCTGTGTTCAGTTCTGTTGGGATCCCCTGGATTTTTTTCAGTTCTGAGGTTACATAATTTGCCACTTTCCCTGGGTTGCTCTGCCTGTTGGGACCCCCAGTGTGGCTCCTGGGGCTGTCACCTGGGTTTGCTTTCCTCTGCTTTTGGGACCTACGTGGGGTTTTTCATTACATTCCCACAAAGAGGGATTAAAATGGCAAGGTGGAACACACAGAGCTTGGATCTGGAGATCCACAGGGAGCTAGTGTCCAGCTGGGGGTCAGGAACTGAGGAAACTGAGGCAGAGAAAGCTGGGAAGAGATGAGAGGGGGAGGTAAACTGGCTGCCCAAAGCCCAGAGCTGGGCAGGGGTGCTGAGCTGCCTTAGCTGGACAGCAAGCCAGAGTGACAGACAAATATAAATCCATCATCTCTGTTATTTTGGAAGCTTCATTGTGCCATTTTTTTAGTTATTTTTAAGGAGGAGGGAAGTGAGGGAGAGGGGAAGATGATTCTCACTTGCTGCAATAAAAGAAATCTGTTAAAAATCTGATGTCCATGGAGAGGTCTGGGCTCTGAGCCAAACCTTCTCACATGTCTCATCATCTGTAAATGTGAGGAAGTTCTTGTGTGCTCTTAATCCTTAGGGAGAGGTTCAAGGAGAAAGTGTAATGTTGTACTGAGCTCTTAACCAGAGTAATGGATAAAAACTGAAAGATGTTAGAAACAAGAGCTGACCAGTGTTTCTGGGAAATTGGGATAGAATGGTTGGGGTTGGGAGGGACCTTGAAAATCATCCAGGGCCACTCCCTGCCAGGGGCAGGGACACCTTCCACTGTCCCAGGCTGCTCCAAGCCCCGTCCAACCTGGCCTTGGGCACTTCCAGGGATCCAGGGACAGCCACAGCTGCTCTGGGCACCCTGTGCCAGGGCCTCCCCACCCTCCTAGGGAAGAATCATATTCAGGAGAAGCCTTTAAATACACTCTCCTTACCCAGTTTCTTTTATACCTCTTTCCCTGTCCTGCCTTTTTCCTTTTCCTTTCCCCATGTGCCAGCCCATGTTCCTGGTGTCATGGTGCAGATCTTTTCCTGGCAGTGCTGTGCTGGCTCTCAGATACCATTGCATCCTGCTGGATGTGTGCTGGTGGGCTTTAGATCAAACTGTCTTCATTTGAGCCTTTCATCTTTTCCAGTCTCTTACCCACAGAGCAGAAAGAGTATTTCAAGCCTTACTCCATCCAGCTATGTCTGTGCCCCCAAGCTTCCAGCCTCTTGCAGTAGGTCTGGCTTGTTGCTTTAAATATCTTTGGCTTTAGAGTGTTTGGATAATTCTGTCCAATTATGTCTGCTGTAAGACTGATTTTTCCTTTAAAATACCTCAAAATTCTGTTGCTGTTTAATTCTTCTTAATTCTTACTTTAGCTGTTTTGTTTTCTTTGCTATTCAAAATAAAACTTCTTCAGGTTTCTATTAGGATTCAGACTGCATTTTTGCAGTCTGCAGGTTGGGATTCAGACTGCATTGCCTGGGGTTTCCTCTTAACACCTTTGTAAGCAGTATGTCTGGCTTTCTTTTCTTTTTTTTTGCCTGTCACAGTTGTTATATTTTGAATTCTCAGAAGTGGATTTGTGTCTGTGTGTCTAGATATAATTTATTGATTTAAAGGTCTAAACTTGCAGTTTGTGACTGTCAATTCTCTCCTCGCTTTGTTTGCTGCCCTTCCCCGGAGTACTGGAGCATAGCATCAAAACTTGTTTCCCATTCCATCTTTTTATGTTGAGAAAGTCTTGACAAACATCTGAATTATTGAAGCCTCCCAGGGGTCACGTCCCAGTTGTCATGCTGAGCTTTCTTACCTTCCTTTGTAACTTTTCCTGGGTTTATATTTATTTATGCAGACACACACAGAGTGAGGCTAGAGGGGCCATGATAATCTTCTGGTCTAACTTCCAGCAGAATCCAAACAGGAATATTTTCTCCACCAGCAAGCTGCTTTCCCTTGTACATCTGTCTCTGTAAAGTCATTTTATACTCTGCTTCTTATTCGGAGAATGTGAATTGCATTAGTTGTCTTGATGTTTGCCTCAGCTTTTTTCTTCTTTGTACAGATAATTATATTTCCCTTTTCAACCCTCTATGATGTTGTAATTCTTCCCTCCCTGGTATTTTTCTGCATGTCACCCCTGCTTGTATGAACACTTCAGTCCTGACTCATTCACTCAGCTCTTGTAGGTGCTGCCATCATAGCAACCCTCTGGTATAAATGAGACAACTCATTTACCATCACACCTATTTGTATTTATTTCAAAGCCCCAGAAAAGGAATCCCTTGGTGAGCCAGTCAGCTGCAGTGTGTGTCCTGCCTTCCAGCAGAACTGGCAAGACCTCCCTTTGCAGGGGAAAATTAAATTCTCTAGTCACTGGGAGAAGCAAACAAACTGTGTGATGCCAAACATGGGGTTCTGCTGTGGGCCCTCCAGCCCAGTGGTTCTGCAGACTTACCCCTTGTTCTGCTTTCAGCCCTCCCAGCCAAAATCTGAAGTCCTCAAAATGCTGCCAGCTCTGCCTTTCCCTGTGCAGAGTCCTTGTCCTGTCTCATACCTCTGCTGCAGAGTTCCCTTCCTTCCTAAGGAGCCTCCTGATAGTGCATGGGAGACAAATGCTCAGGGGTGAAAGATGCACTTGGCAGCATCTCTGACCTTGCTTCCAGCTCTGTGTTGATGTGATTATCTTGGCTGAGCTCCAGGAAGCTGCAGAGGGGCTGGTTGTGTCCAGTTGTGTGTCTGGTGTAAATTTGTGCTGGACTCTGTGGCCAAATACTGCATTTAACACCCCCAGCAGTAACTGGATCTCCCCCAGGCTGGCTGGGGTGGAACTCGGGCTGGTTACCCTCGTGTCTCCTCATTAATCAGTGTGACTGGAAAAGGCATTTCTCTAGGATCAGAGCCCTTGGCTGTCTGCTCGTGCTTCAAGGAGGGAGGGGTGTTTGGTGAGTGTGTGTGAGGCTGCCTGCAGGGACACCACGTTTGGTGTGCCCATGGAGTGATGCCTTGGGAAGGCTGAGCTGGAACAGAGACTGGACAGAGCTAGAGAATAAAGTAGATATTTATTAAAAGGCCTTTAAGGGTACACCTTGGGCAGGACAAGAGCCTGGCCAGGGCTACACCCAAGGTGGACCCAAAATGGTCACAAAATGGACAAATGGTCACAAGCTCTCACACTTTGGTAAGTTTTGGTCCATTTGCATATTGGGATTTAATTGTCCAATTACAGCTGCAGGTTATGAAGTCCCATCCTTCTTGTTTTCTCTCTTCAGCCCACCCTTGTTTCTGCTTTTGGGCTGAACACTTGTCCCAGCTGTCCTTGGTGTACAGCAGGAGAAGGATTTGTTTTGTGTCCCTGCTGTGTGCAGAGCTGAGTGAGCCTGAGTGTGAGCTCAGAGCTGCACCCTGGGCAGCACAGAGCCTGAAACACATGAAAGATAAAACTTCAGGCATCAGTAGAACCTCCATTCTCATCCCTCTGCTCAGCTGGAGTGTGGGAGTGTTCCCACAGGAGCACTGGGGGAGGGTTTGGGAGCTACCAGCTCCTCTAGAGACGAGTAGAATGAAGGTTTTCTCATTTTCCTCCTTTGGGTAGTGTGGCTGCTGCTTGCTCCCAGAGTATCACCTAAAACCTTTTGCAGGCTGGAGGAACTGGTGTGGATGTGAACAGGTATTTAATGGCTGGCAGTCCCTTTGAGTGAGGAACAAAGGCAGGGCTTGTCAGGCTTTCCAAGATGGGAATATTGATCCTTTTTGCCCTAAGCTGAGAAGTGCTGCATACTTGAATATCCTTTTTGAATTCTTTTAGCAGTAAGAGGGTAGAAAATATGGGACTACCAGTAGTGAAGGTCTAGAAGAACATGTTTGTGCTTTTTATTTTTTAAAGAAGTTCTATTTCACTTCTATTTCACTATAGAGAGTTCTGTAAACCAGGATATAGGTTTAAACAGACTGTTTTAAACAGTATCTCAGAAATAGGGGTGTGGGTGTGTATTTGCCATCTTTAGACAAACTTTGTAGGCCTTTCAGCCTGGGAACATTGTCCTGAACTGCAGGCTGGACTTGGGGTAATCAAGATTTTATTCTCAGTGTCAGAAATGATGCTGAAAATGTTTCATATTCTGAAATGACAGAGGCCAAAATCAATGTGTTCCTGTTTCTTTCCCAGATAGCTGTTAAACAAAGAGCTCTGTGCTCGTGTAAGCCAGTCCTTGTCTTGGCATTCAGTTGTCTTCCCCTGTCTGAAACAATTCTGAAGAATATTCTTTCTTTTTCAGGTTCCTTCTTCAGCCTTTATCTGGCTTTTCTAGGCTTTTTGTTGTAGCTATTGCCTTCTCAGCTATGAATAACTACAATTCTTGGGGCTGTCTTTTATTGATTGATTTGATTATTTTGGATCTTCCTAACTGTGATCATCTGGAGCTTGGGGAGTGAGAAGAAATGTGTAAGTTTGAAAAGCATGTGGAAAGAGTTAGAAAGGCAATTAGTTTTTAAATTAAATTAATCTTCTCATCTGGATTGTACTACTTCTTATAATCACTTTAATATGGTCACAAACATCTTTGAAGCTACACAGGAGCAGTTTCACTTCTTTTAGCTGTGGCTCAGATTTCTGTACAGAACCAGAAACCAATAGATGAAAGTATTTTGTTTCTGAAGCTTGAAGAACAAGAGCTGCTCTTGCATGAGTGTGAGATTGTTTCCTTAACAGTCCTCTGTAGCTTTTGGAGAACAGTGGGAAGGGCAGATCTGAAAAGCTCATGCTGTATCCACTTGAGTAACTCCTTACTTCATGTATTTTTCAAGGGATAAATAAGGTGGTTTGTATAGGTTTATTTTTAAAAAGTTGTTATCTCTTGTAATAAGATTTATTAGTGGGGTTCCCCTGGTTCAGCTCTGGAGCTCAGAGCAATTGAGGCTGCAGAGATTTTCTAAGGGACTGTGATGAGTGTGTTCCTCTGTCACCAGTGCTGTTACTGCTGGGATTTTGGTAGAATAATGTGAATGGTCTGTGGTGCATCAAAACAATGCCAAATTCCAAGATGAGTGCCCAGATATTGTACACCAGAGATGTCAGTACATCAGAGATGTCAGTACTTCAGTGCCAGTCAGGTTATTTAACTGTTACTCTTTGATATTTCCAGTGGAAAAGACAAAAATATTTCTATTAGTTATATTTTTAAATGCTTTTGAACTGGTGCAGAACAAACATGTATATTGTGGACAGCAAGGGACATGCAAAAGTGTACTTTATTGAGTTTAGAGAAACATTTTAGAATCCTGAGAGGTAGCTCTCTCTTCTGGCACATCTGAGTACAAATCTTTGCAGCTTGTTGGGAGCTCAGCAGAGGAGTTTGGCTTGAATTGGATGAAGAAATGGATTTAATTTTCCTATGTGAAAAAAACTTTATGTGGTTTTCTTTTACAGCAGCTTAGAAATTGAGGAAAAGAAAGTTTGGCCCTAGTAAGCCTTGGAATTCTAGTTGTACTTTTAAACAGACTTTTTAATGTCTGTATTAAATATGAGAAGTATACAGGATCTCATGGTGAAGGAGAAGTTTTAATAACAAATATCCCGCAAGATAAATATTAGTGCTGCTACTTGAGCACATCACAAATACTGGAAAATGAGTCATCTTTGTGTGGAAGGGAAATGTCTTCAAGAAGGGATCCTGGAGCAGAGGGATTTACCCTGAGCCCATGAGAGGAGGCTCTGGCAATTCCCTGTCAGATCTGAATGTCAGGAATAGCAGTCCTGTGCTTTTTTCTTAGGCCCTTAATAATCTCTGCACCTCTGCAGGGATTTGAGGGAGGTCTGTAGTTGTAAAATAAATGTTATATTGTGAACCCAAAGGCTGGAAACTGCTTTTACTTGGGAGGCTGTGGAAAGTGAGAGGCAACTTGGGACAATTATTAAAGGTCATAGTTAAATAATGCTAAAACCTTTTCATGCTCATTTTTCCTTCTTTGTTTCTTTTTCCAGGCATCAATTTTGGACTTGCACTCTGGAGCTCTTTCCCTGGGGAAGCATTTTGTTAATCTGTACAGGTAAAATGGGGCTGTGGCTTCCTGCCTCCTGTCATCCCACCCCTTCCTTGCCCACTGCCTTGCCCAGTGTCTCGAGCCCCTGGGCTGGGATTAGTGATGAGAAATTATGGAAGTTGGCTGGATTCACCACAGTTTCCATGACCAGTTAAAGAGCTTTCCTGGCATGAAAATGGATCTTTTGTTGAACTGGGCACTTTGAAAGCTGCCATTATCTTTATTTTTATGTTCTTGCACCAGTTAATCATAGTATTTTTTTCACAGTTCTAATTTATTTTTCAGCAGTGGAAGAAATCAAATAACCTGAACCCTTAAAAACATGAATCCATGTGCTCATTTCATGATGTGGGAGGGGATTTTTTAATGCCTGAGGAATGCCATTACTAGTTGCAGCATTTCAATCCTTTAATCTTTTAATACTGGACTTTTTAACATTGCCTTTGGACATCATGCTCAAAAGCATTTGTAGGATTTTTTTGTGTTGTGTTCTCACATTTTGATTGTGGGTAGACCATGGGTGGGTGTGTTGCTCAGTCTGATTCAGCAACTCCTCTTTTGGATTGTTGTTTAATTTTTCAGGTACTTTGGGGACAAAATTCAAGACATCTTCACAGAAGAGGATTTTGCATTATACCGGTAAGGATTTGCAATAGCTGCTGAATAATCCACAAACCAGGACTTTTTATGGTTTTGAGCTTTTTATACAGTGCAGGCTGGCAGGGGATTGCCCTTTGCATTCATACACTGGATTTTGCAGCTCAAAATAATAATCTCTGAGAATTAAGATGGCTTGAGGAAGAGAAGTAAAAGGGGTTTTTGGTGACTGATAAACAACATTTGAGCTGCACCAGCCACGTCAGGACAGTTTTATGGTGTGAATGTACTCAGGGTGATGGCAGCACCACACATTTCCCTCCCTGCCAGCAAGGAGAGCTGCTCCTCTGAGCTCTGTGGGGATCTGCTGGAACATAAGAGCTGGGATGGAAAATCTTTCCTCATTACCTCCTCTTATCCCAGGGGTTGTGTGAGATGACAGACTCAATTCTGGGCCACTATTACATCAGGAACTTGGGGGGTTTTGAGGCTGAGTGTAGCAAAACATTAAAAATGGTAAAGCAGGAAGTGGAAGGGCTTCAGATGACTCATGTTCTGGCTGGAGAAGCAGCCAGAGGATGAAATAGCTCTATAATGGAATAGCTCTGGCATCTGATGCTCTCAGCTTTCCTGCAGCCCTGCTCATGCACTTAATAAACACAACAAACCTAACGAGTTCCATGTGGCTGGGAAGGTGTGTGGCCAAAGTTTAGGAACAAGAATTCTTTGTTGACTAGACACAATAATTCTTTGGTTATGCACTTCAGTTGGTTTCTCATAATTTAAAATCTCCCTGATTTGAACATTTTAACTCTTTATTTGGTCTTTTTTTCCTTGCCTGTGTGAAGGAATCTGACCTCCCTCTAGTGGTGGAAGGAATGTTAAGTAGCCAAATGGGTTTATTACTTTTATTAAAATAGTAATTAATTAATATAATCCTAAAATATTAGTCACTTTAGGCTTATTTCTGTTTAACTGCTGGTTTTAGATGTCATTGTCTTTATAGGTGAACTTCTTTAAAATGTTTTTACTTCTGATCCCAATATTGTAAAAATTAGATGATTCTTTGATTGTTCTTGAACTTTGCATAAAGAAAATGTATAATTTCTATTTCACATGAACAGAAGCATTCAGTATTTCCATAATTTTATATCTTTATGCTGTGAGATGAGACAGCTGCTAGGGAGTGTCTATTCCATTGGGATTTCATGCCAATATAGGGGATGAATTTCAGCAGATTTCAGTCTACTGGATATGAAGCTAATACAAAATATATTATTAAATGCTTCTGTTCCTATTAATGGCAGTGCTTTGCCATGGACTGTAGTACTTTATGGCCTTAATGAATGATTTTATGCTATTTCTGGGAGCATTTATCTTCGTTACTTTCCCTTACCTACCAAGGTCACTTTAAAAATACACTCTGGAGAGAAATAAGTGAATGTAATTCATGTCTAAGTATTACTAATTGCAACAATAATGAATCTGAGAAGGCATCCTGAGCCAGGGGGCTGATGTCTAAACTGTCTCTGTCAAAATTTCATTGCTTCAGACTCAGTTATGGTTTCTAGGCTGATACTTGAACCACCATCTGCCAAGCACATTACAGCAATCCCTCTTGTTCACATAATAAATGAAATGTTTATTCAGAAGGGAGACCTTTAACCAGGATGCCTGGTGGAAGGGGCGAGTCGAGCAGCAAACAGAACAATCAAAGATTTATTCCCAAAACCTTACAGCTTATGAGGGCAGAGACATAGGAGGGGCAGAGGAGGAGCTGTGAGTTTGCTTTCTGCCTGTGTCTGTTCTGTGTGTGATTGCTGTTAAAGCTCTCTGGCTGCAGGAGGCCTTTGCTTTGTCAGCTCCCTGAGACAGTGCTGACAAGTGCAATAATCAGGAGGTTGTGTGGGATTGAGCTTTGAGTGTTGCTGTCACCATGATTGAATCACACTTTGCAGTGGCTCCTAACTGCATTTTTTTGTGTTGGTCTGGCAGAGCCTGTGTCTCACAGAAACTTCTCAGTGGCACTTTCAGCTCTCTGTGCTGCTGCTGCTACATTAAGCTGGCAGCTTTGCAAGCTGGTGAACTTCCTTTGTCTGAAGTTGTGTGTCCCTTGGACTTCCAGCTACTTCATTGGCCTTTTAAAAACTTTCTTCCTCATCACACTAACTCCAAAACAGTAACTGTTTTTACAGAATCTGGTGGTCATGTGCTCCTTTCAGGGAGTTCTGGTCTGCCTTTCCCTGAGTCTGGCACGAGCATTTTGACATTTCCCAGTGACTCAGTGCAAATGGACATGGATGCTGCTGACAGATGTGGGGGGAGCATTAATTTGGTACTGATGCTGTTGACTGGATGCTGTTCCTGGGCATTTATTGCACCTGCAGAGCTCTGTGATTGCATCTGCTCAGAGCCAGGGTACACCTCAGCAGCCTGAATGACACAAGAGTTGGCTGTGCTTATGAAAACTAATGCTTATATTCTCCAGCATGAAGAGGTATTTTCTTTGTAGCCATAGTCCTCCAGAAGTCTCCCAAGAGTTTGGAAGAGCCAGTGGGCCAGGAGCAATGAGGGAAGGGAGGCTCCTGCCTAAGGCACCTGCTGCTTCTGGGTTGTAGAGGCTGAGGGAACAATGTGGTTCTCCCAGTTTTGGGCTCATTCATTCTTTTCTTGATTGCACCTTCTGAGGTGAAATTTGGCTTCTCTTCTCACTTGGTTTACACATGAAGGACAATGTTTTTGTCCTTAAGTATTTTGCCAGTAGGTTGAGTTTGCAACAGCAGGGCAGGGAATGGAATGAAAAACCTGCAGTGATGATATTGATAAATGTTGAAATGGCCTGACCAGCAGAAAACAGACTGTACAGAAGAGTTTT
This sequence comes from Nicator chloris, assembly GCA_013400495.1. Taxonomy (NCBI): domain Eukaryota; kingdom Metazoa; phylum Chordata; class Aves; order Passeriformes; family Pycnonotidae; genus Nicator; species Nicator chloris. The sequence continues at coordinate 226,700 of WAAE01007662.1, forward strand.
TCTAGGCTAAAAAGTGACCTTATTCTACTTCTCAAACCAGCTGCATGCTGTATTTGGCTTTTTGAGTAGGGCTTTGCATCCTGTCTGGTTTGTCAAACACACATTCTGCCCAAAGCATCGTACATCCATCTCCAAGAGGAGTGAAGCTTTAACAGGGCCTTACAAACACCAGACAGCAAACCTTGATAGAAAGCTTTTCAAAGTGGAAAATGAATCAGGCTGAAAGAAGAGGGAGGACACCTTGCAGAGTAGGACAGCTGCTGGAGATTTAGTTATGTCAAGACTGGGGCTTGACTGCAAGAATGGACTTGGATTTGTTCCTGGCTGATGCAGGGGCCAGGGAATCAGCTGCTCTGGTGTTTGTGGCTATGAATTCTTGAGCTGGCTTGTTCAAAGCTCTCAATTCACAAAACAAGTGATTGCATTTAATGCTTTCTGGGAGCCTTTCCTGCATCTTACTCCTTGGAAAAAGCAGACAGCAAAATCAGCCTCCCACAGCATGAGAGGAAGGACCTGTAGGTTCTTTCTTGGTGTCAGTTTTGCAAACTCCACCACTATGGAGCTCTCAACTTGAAACCTCAGTTCATGCAACCCTGAAAATCCCTCTGACTTCATTTCATGCTTTTGACGTTTCACATGTAAAATAGCTTGAATTGACCCCTAAAAATGTAAAATGAGACAGGTTAAAAAATCCAATCTGTGTGTGTTATTTCTATTTCTCATGAGGGACTAGGTGTGAACAGAATGAGTACTTAGTGTTTTTTAGTGCTTGTGGGTTTTGAGAGGTTCACAGCCTGTAGACACACACTACAGGTCTTGTTTTAATTCTCTCACTTCTTTTTAGTCACCATTTAAGTTCCCTAGAGAAATACCTGGGAAAAACTTCTTGAAAGTTATGCTGAGGTTCAGTACTATCGACTGGAGAAATATCATGGAAGGTACAAACCTACTAAAATAATTGCATGCACAACTTCAGCAATGTGTTTTCTTAGCTTATCTTGTTTGTACACTATAATTGTGTAACTGTGAAAGACATCTTGCCTTCATTTTTAAAAATCTGGTAATAATACCAATACATATGTTGACCAAGAACCCTGAATTTCATGGTGCCAAGGACTTCACCAGTTGGTTTAAAAGTAGTTAAAGGTTCTTCAGAGGCAACTCATTTATGAAGATACAGCTTTACTTTTACCTGCTTTGGATTAAAAATATCCATGTGAAAGACTAATGTTTTCAGCAGTTAACAGACAGTGGGATAGGTCTGGAATGACTCAGGAAAAGACACAGAAATGTTCAAACCTAGGCCATTGGAGTCACAGTTTCTGTTCCTTGTTATTCTGACAATTAAAAAACCCCAAAGCAACAAACCCCAACCACTGGGGAGTCTCCCTCCCCCTCTTTCCCTCTCCCTCCATCCCTTCTCAAGGCAAAAGAAGATGTGGGTGTGTGTTCCCCATGGTTTCTCAGGTGAGGAAGAAGCAGTAACTGACTGAAGGACACAGAAGCAGCAGGAGAGAGGTGTCACTGACAGAGCACTCTGTGTGTCCTTTCAGGGATGTGAGGCAGAGGATTCAGCAGAGGATTGCTCAGGTGTTTGGGATCAGCCCTTCTGCCATGTACCTCACCAAGCCAACGTTCTTCTCCAGGATGAACAGCACAGGAGCCAAGACAACACACGATGAGTACTGGCACCCACACGTGGACAAGGTGAGGAGGAGGCTGAGATGGGATGCAAACATCTCCTGGTATTGTTATTAGATCACCTTGAAATCATTTTGCATTAAACAATCCATCAAACAGGTTTGAAAACTGGTGCTTCAGGGGATGAACCTAATGGGAGATAAGGGAGTTTTAGAAACATGGGCCATTACATCCCATTCAATTTGATTTTCTCTAATTTAGTTTTGGTAGAATTAGTAAACTGTTGAGAATGACTACTCAAGAATCTCTTTTGTCAGAAACATTGATTAAAATGACCTGAATTGCTCTTTCAGCCAGGTCTAGCAGGAGCTAGCAGTTCAAGTGTACAGACCTCTGGCTAATTCATAACCAGATGTGGCATGAAGGAACACATCTTTCTTGTGCTCTGACAGGCTTCAGGAGTGAATATGTGTCTTTTGACTTCAGTCAGGACCTCTCTCTGCCACAAGAAACTCACTGTACCATGGGGAAGAAAATGTTTCACAGTGGTCAGTTGGTCACTGTTGTTACTGATCTAAGGCTCTTCATAAAAGCTTAATATTTGTATTTCAGTTCTATGTGAATTGAAGCTTTTTCTGTTTCAGTGGGGATGTGGTACCTGGAACCCTCTTTCAATAACTTGGTATTTTGATCCTTTTAACTGCAAAGTCTTATTTCTAGGCTTATAGCTTAATACCTGTCATTTCTCCATGGACTTAAATAATGAGTTTATTTCTGAATTTCACTGAGTTCAAGCATTCTGTGCAGAACTGCAGAATGCAAACAATGGAAGAATCAAAGAAAAAAAACCCACAACACAAAAAAAAACAAACCCCAAAAAGCCAAAAAAAACCCCTCCACAATCCCCACATTTCATGCCTTCAGGATTTATAAATGAATCACTCTGGAGTCATGGATTACCCAAAATGGAACCAAATAAAATAATCCCAGTTAAATCCAAGTTATTCCTCAGGACTCGAGTCTGTAAGTGGGCAGTGTATCTTGAAGTCTATCACCTGAGACATGAAAAAAATCAAACAGAAATATTCTATTCCTTGAAGTATTTCCTGGAAAAAGCCATTCTGAGGGAAGTGTCTTTTGTTGGTCACAACATTGGTGTGAGTCCCTGTGTCCTTGTTCACGTGGGCAGAAGCAGCTTAAATTCAGAAAATGTGGTGGTAGTGATGACACAGCTTATGTTTAGAAGCAGAAAGTCCTGTAGGGTGGAATCTGCCAGGTTTTGCATGCCTCTGGTTGGAAAAGCTGTGATGTAGCCAGTGAATAGGAATGGCTCTGCACCAGAGGTGGTAGGGATGGTTTTGAGGTCCAGATTGTTTTGATTTGTGTTGGTAGGAAATGGCTGTAGGGAGCAAATTGTGCTGATGGGGTTCACAGAAATTCCATCATGTTGTGCTCAATGCCAAGAGACCCTTGGGAAGAAGGAAACTGGTGATTCTGCTTGTGTGAAGTGCAGTGAATTCATCAGTTCCTTGTAGTTTTTCCCCAGTTTCAGAGAATCAGATTTGACTGCCACAGGGGTGGAAAAGCAGTGTATTTCAACAGCTAATGCCTGTTTTCTCCACTCTTTTATTTCAGCCCCCAAAAAAAGCCTATTTTAGAATTTCAGGCTGATTTATTACTGTAATGAGGTTTGTGTCTGCACAAGCCCTGGTTGCCAGTATTCTCTTTATTCTTCCCTGCATGTGTTTTGCATTGGGAAATGAATAAGGTGGTTGGATAACCTCTCAATTAAGTGTTTCCACCTAAATATCTCTTATAGTGCACAGGTTATTTTGTCATTTACATGCAAATAAGTTTACATGAAGAGAATTTGTGGAAGCTGCTTTTCTGTCCTGTCATCCTGAGAATGCCTGAGCATGATGGACAGCAGGCTGAATGTTTTCCTGGTTTTATCCTTCTCTTTTGCCCATGTTTTATTTATCATGCAGGCTGTCTGTTCAGGGAGCAGATACATCAATTGATTTGCCTGGGCTTTTTTCTAACCCATCTCCAGCTTCAAAAAAGCAAAACAAGCAGGAGGAGTGCTCTCTTAGACTTGGAATGCATAATGTAGAGCTTAGTAGTGTCTATAGTGAATCATTGGGTTGTCTGATTTATGACAGTGGTTGGAGTCAGTGATCTTGGAGATCTTTTACACAACCTAAAGAATTCTGAGTCTGTGAATTCTCCCCATTGGGGCAGTTACCAAACTCCTTGTTCATAATCATAAATAGTCTGAGCAGACACTAAATAGGATGAGGGTGTGCAGCTTTCCTGGTTGCCTTCAGTGCAGTCAGCCTGGCTTATATTTCACTTCCTCCAGCAAACTTTTCCACTTCCAGACTGCAGTTGAAAGCAAGGAAAAAAACCACATTTCTATTGATCTGAGGTAAGAAGTTCTTCCCAGAAAAGAGCAGTAGATTTCTTATGTGGCCTCCAAACCAAGTGTGAATACTGGGAAGTTGAAGAAAGATCAATAAAACTTGCCAGTTTGTTGGATGCTTTTGTGTTGGATCATTATTTATGCTTTCCCCTTGGAACAGAACAAGGCACTTTAGGTATTTCTGCATAATTTAACAGTGAAGGCTACTCCTAGAAGACATCCCAATTTTTTCTTTACCTCTTTGCAGAAGAAAGGTAAAATGAAGCCTTAGCAAAAAGAGTTCACTGTATTTTCTGTTCCAGTGTGACATTGTTGTTAAAAAGATGTGGCTTCTTGCACCATGGGGAAAACTCCTCTTGCCTCTTTCCTGGTGCTGCTGAGTCTACTGCAATTATATTTCTCAATCTGAATCTCCCTTAAGACTAACAACATAATGGAGTAGTACAGATTTACTGTGTCTTATCTGAGGCTTTGGGTTTTGTCCCCCTAAAATTTTCTTGGTTTGTAGTTACACAGGAATGGAAACCCTGAAATCACCCAAATGACTCATTTAATCTCGTTGAATTTGTAAGCATCTAAATCAAATGAAGTGAGTGTTAGTTCAAGATGTGGAGTTTCATCTTGGATGGAATTTGTTTGGAACTGAGGCTTCTGAATGTCAAAAACCTGATTGATAGTGGAGTTGCTGCTGCACACTTCACTCTGGCAGCACTGCAGTCTTACAACATTCTCTGGTGTGTGGGACTTGGAGATTTGTGCAGTCCCGTGCCTGGGCACAGATCCTGTCATCCTTCACAGAATTGTCAGGCTCTGCCATAAGATGGTTTGGGGTTTGTTTTCCTTGAGTTTCTTCTATCAGAGCTAGTCCAGCACTTCAGTGCAGGTTTTCCCAAAATGGGTTGATTTTTTTTGTAGCCTAAATACGTCCATGATCAGTTGATAGCTATTTTTGTTTCTCCTCCCAGTTCTACCTCCTCCCACTCCCATGTATTTATAGGGAGGAATCATATCCTTCTTCAGCCTTATTTCTCTGAGCTGAACAAGCCAAACCTTGAAGTCTCCTCACCTGCAATGTGCTCTCCATCTCCCCAACCCTTCCCTGTACCTGCAGTGCTCTCTGGCTGCTGAGTCTGTCACTGAGAGCAGCTGCTGTCCCTTCTAGCACGCTTGTCACTCTTCTTTTCTTCCCCTACATTTAATAAAACACATCAAAAGATCCCATTTCTGCCCTGGGACAGCATCATCTGTGCAAATTGAGGAGCTTGATTCTCATTTCTGCTCAAAGCCATCACCTCAGCTCACCTACAGCCCCTTGCAGTTGAGGGATGTGCTCCTTGCTCTTGCATTGTCTGCTGAATAGACACTGCCAGGAAATAGGACACTGGAAGTAGCTATCAAGGCTATTCTGGTGGTTATACACAGAATTAGGTAAAGGCTTAAAGGAAAAGAGAAGTTTTGACTCTTTTTCTGCATGCTAGACCAATGCTGATTGCAAAGTGAATTTTCTCCTGCCCTGGAAAGCAGAGGATGCTGTCCTAAATATCCTCAGTAACTGCAGACCTTTTGCATGGTCCTACAACTGTTTAGTTGCATAGAAATGTGTCCCTCCAAAAAACCCACTGCAAAATGGGGCTGGTTAATTCTGGCAACTAGTTCTATTTATAATAATAGCCTTTGAAGAAGTGTCATTCAAACATTATCAGCATCTACCATTAAATATTATCTGTGTTTGACTTTTTGGATAGAGTATTCAAAAAGAGCACACTAGCCATATGACATAGCAGGCTGAATGGAAATATCTGCTTTTTTTTTCTCTTGAGTTGTTTACAAGGAACTGTAGAAATTTGATTTGCAGCTGTGTGGCTTTTAATGACAGCTTTTCTCACATAGTTTGATCTTTTGGTTCAATTATTAATCTGTCTGGTACTGGAAATCATTACCAGGGTAACAAATATATTTGATATACATGGGGGCGCTTCTAGCATTTTAAATAACTATGTATAATTTAGTGCCTACATTCCATAGTGTTGCATTTCTCAGGCCTGGCTGCTTCTGAGAGTGAGTAATGAATAAGGACAGGAAGAGAAAAGCCATTTTCCCTTGCACACTTGTTTCCTCAATTTAGCCATCTCTAGAAATCAGATGTATTTGGTTAAGCTGAGATGGTTGCTAGTCAGCTCTTAGAAGTTTAGGGTTGGTAAAGCCACCTTGGAGAGGAGGGAGAATGCACTGAGGATGCAAAAATTGCTGCTCCACTGAAGAGTTGCTAAAAACAATTCTAATACATTAAACTTGCAAATATGAGTTGAATGAAGCTATCCACTGGCTGGAGACTTCCTTCAATTGACTGGAAGTTTTTATCAGTCACCAAGCCAGTAAAGTGGAAAATAGCTTTGCAAAGCTGATTTGCATGAGAAGGGCTCTGGAATGGATGGTTTGAGGTGCTGCACTAGCACTTGCTCATTAATTCCCATTTATTGCCTTGTATTGCTACCAGGGTTTGGGAAAATACGGGGAGAAGGGGATCACTCTAACATTTCTCTCATTTTTTGTGATTCACACCATGTAGGGCAGCATATCACCAGATTTGGCTTTTTTCCTTTAAGCCCTTATGGTCAAAATAATAACATGAGGATGAATGGAAATGTCTTCCTATTCCATCTGCTGTTATGTTCTCTCTGGTCCTGCCCTTCCAGAAAAATGTGTACAACTGCTCTGAGCCAAAATCTAACTGGCACTAATGAGTGTAACTTGAAACATGACTGAAAATATTTAGAAAACTTCTAAGTTTGGAAGTAGCACTTACCTCTAACAGTCACCAGGTCAGTCAAAACACTCTGCAAATCCTGTGTGTTTATACTGTGCTGCTGTGCTGCACATTTCACTGTTTGACAGAGTAATGCTGAACTTTTGAGTTGTGATACACAAAGAAACTGGAGAACACAGACGTTGATTTCAAGTATTTTTTTAATTGCTGGTGACAGGTAGATATGAAAGGAAGTATTTCCAGAATCAGCTAAACTCAGTGTTAAATATTTAGATAGCTTCACTCTGAGCATTAGTGTGTAGTGGTTTTTTTCTCCAACTTCAGCGTATGTATTGACCAAAAATAATGCTTTAAAAGGAAGGAAAAAATCACCTTGTTATACTTAAAAGTGGGGTGTTTGGTCTGTAGGCTGAGAAGAAGCAGAGACTTCCAAAGTTCAGTTTGAAGGGTTTTAAACAAAACCTGTCTGGAAAAGAGTAGAAGCTGCTCCAACAAATGTGTATTTACTTGGAAGTTCTGATTTACTGTTACCATGAATCTCCTGTGTGATAGCTGGTGAAAGAATAGCAGCTATCCAGAAACCTTAAACCAAGGTGAGGTAATGGGTGGAAATCATTAGTCAGGGGTTGTTCTTCTGGTTATTAACCTCCTGGTGAAATTTTATGGTGGAATAGTGTAAATCCTGACTTTTTGATACAGTGCACTTCTGACACTTCTGTTTTTTGCTCTTGGATGATAGAAATCAGTGGGAGCACTTCTCTAATAATGGAAACTAACAATAGAAATAATAAACATGACATGCTAGTCTTGTAGTGTGTGTGTAAACACAGGAGTAATAAACATAGATAATTCCTAGAAAATGGTGTTCTTGGTTTTCAAAGACCCCTTAATTAAACACATAAAAACCTGAAAATGAGAAAAACCCACCAGATCCATCTGCTCAATTAGCTGTGCTCTACAGAGATAAGATCAAGAACTTGGTAATTTTTGGTAATTTTGGCTTCTCCCACAGGTGACTTACGGCTCTTTTGACTACACTTCTCTGCTCTATCTCTCTGACTACTCAGAAGACTTTGGGGGTGGACGCTTCGTGTTCATGGATGCAGACTCCAACAAGACCGTGGAGCCCCGAGCAGGTACAAGCCCAGGTTGGCTGCAGAGAGCTGGGCAGGTTGTGCCATTTATTGGCTGGCAGGTGGTGTGGGACTGTGGTTTGTATCAGCAGGAATAACGTGGGGTAGTGTAGCATTCTGTGTTCAGATTAATGACATCAAAAGGCAAGATTGAAACACGTTAAAATACAGCCACAGTTTGTAATATCTGCTGTTAAGCCACACTAAGTGACTTCTTTGAAAGCTGGAGGGCTTAGAAAAGGTGGCCAGTCCTGACAGCTTAGCAGGTCACTGTGCAGCAAGAGCAGAGCTAACTGTCCCTGCAGCAAATCCAAATTAATGCAATTTATTTTAGACTGGCCTGAAATTCCTTTGCTGCTCAAGGTGGGGCTTAATACCCTGTAATAGCTGAGGGCTGGGTGTGAAGGTGATTGATTGCCACAGCTCTGCTGACCTGCTGGAGCATGATGAACTGTGATTACTTGGGTAGAAACCCATCCCTGCTTCCAGGAGGTCTGACAGGGATGAGCCTTCTGATGGCTGTCAGTTATAAATAAATAAAAAACCTCTAAGGCTGGTTTGAGATTTTTTTTCTAATATGTGGATAATTTGAAACTAGGATTACTCTGGGGCTGCCTAGAGAGGAGCTCAGCCTCAATTCATCTGTCTGGCAGCTGAGTGCTGAGCTTCCAGCAGTGTTACCTTTCATAATGCAAGATCAGCCACACTGCTGCAGGGGAACAAAGAAAGGCCAACTTTGTATTCCTGCTGTGTTCTGTCTTTTTTTTCCAAGACAGAAAATATGGAAATTTACTCATTTAAAGAGCCTCAGTAATTGTCTGCTGACAGTTGTTACCCCAAGCAGAACTGACTTCAGACTGTTGCTGCCTGCAAATTGGGATGGGTGTTTTTTGACTTGTGCATCACAGTGATCCACTCTCCTGCAGTGATGCTGGTTTAGATAAACTCTGAGATTACCTGCATTCTGGGTTTGCTGTCTAGAATTATATGTTTGATTATTTTGTCTTTTATGTTTGGAAGTAAACCCAAAACTGAAATCTTCATCTTTTGCAAAATGCTGCTGGCAGTATTTTGAAAGGGAACACATTAAACTATTTTGTTTCCGGATGCAATTCTAGGATTACCAGATCTTTATAGCTGTAGAAATCACAGCTGAATTCTAGGTGTGTGAGGAGAGCTGTCTCCTCAGTGCAGGGGCACTCAGCCTGGCTGCAGTGTGCAACGTGCCCCTGACTTAATTTCCAAAAGTCTCTAACTGTGAAATTGCTTCCATTCAGCCCCATCTATTCATTTTCAGGTTTTCTGCTGCAAGGTCTTTGCTCTTGATGTCGTTTTGGGGGAAGAAGGGGGAGCTGATGAAATAGAGCATTTTCTTTTTGGCTGTTCCCTTTGCCAGGGGGTCGTATGGACAGTGTGTGCCACAGGACACCCCTTCTGAAACAAAACAATGCACAGCTCCTAGGGAATACACAAATGTCCTTCATGGACACAGGAGAAAATTAATTACACTTCTCTGACACATCTCTGTGTTAGCACAGTTGGCAGGGGTCCTGTGCTTGTCACAATCACCACTGACATCCTGTGAGCAAAGCAGAGAAGCTTGAGAGGAGAAGCACAATGTGAGGGCTTTTGCACTTACTTTTCCTCTTGCTGATAAAATGTTTTGGGAAGGAATGACCCCAGGCCGTTTTCTCTTGCTGGTACAAGTCGATGTATTTTTCATGTTCATAATGTTCCTCTGCAATGGTTTTTCTCTCCTTCTGCCTTTTTTTGCTTTTGTTTGTTTGTTTTACACTGCTTTTGATCCTTTGTGCTTCTCTTGTCACTTTTAAAACCACATGTTGATGAGCTTTCATGCTTCTCATTTAGGAGCTCCAGGCTTTTTCAGAGATGCCTGTCATAATCCCTGGTTGAGTTTTCATGCTTGACAACTCATTTACTTTTCTGTATTGCTAATGCCACTGTAGCCCTAAAACCTGGTACTTGTCTCACACTTAGCCTGCGTTTTTGGGGACCTGAGACTGTGTGCCAAAATGAGCAGGTTTCTTTTCCTGGGAGCAGCAATTTGTTCAAGTGAGGAGCAGAAAGGCATTGTTAGTGATGCAGCAGAGCAGAAAAGCAGTAATTGGAAATACAAGAAAAAGCAATCGAACCATTGTGGGATGTCCTGTGTTTGACAGTGCTGCCTGGGCATGTCCCACTGCTGCTGCAGATGCATTTACAGCTCTTTACTGGTGAGGATCAGTGGCAGGCAGGCAGCTGGGCACAGGGAGAACTGTTCTGCCACGAGTGGAGCCTAAATTAAAATGCTTTTCCCTTCCCTCAGTGCATATCACTTGCAGATTACCTAAGAAGTCTCTAAGTCCTGGCTCTCACATCGTTGACTGAACGACTCTAATTTGCAGGATGATCTTTAACATCCCCTAGTTTGGTTGTTAGCAAGCATTAGCTTTAAGAAGGAATTATAATTTATTAACATTGAGGCTCTTGAGATTATTTTTTTTAACAGAAATGAACAAGTCAGCACCAGTTCAAGTGTACAGACCTCTGGCTAATTCATAACCAGATGTGGCATGAAGGAACACATCTTTCTTGTGCTCTGACAGGCTTCAGGAGTGAATATGTGTCTTTTGACTTCAGTCAGGACCTCTCTCTGCCACAAGAAACTCACTGTACCATGGGGAAGAAAATTCTTAGTGCCAAGGGAAATACGACTTTGAAAACATTTTTTTTGTGACAAAGAAATGGATGTAAAGTAGTGTCTGTTCCTTTTAAATATATATGGAAATTCTGTTTCCAAAATTGTCATATTGGGATTTTTTTTCCACCCCTTGCACCAGGGTTGGCTCTGTTTGAGAGACTGTAAGAAACAGAGCAACATTTTGAATGAGGTCCTTCAAAACGAAGCCCTTTCAATATTAACTCCTTTTGCTGGTCTGAGAAATGTTTCAGTAATCTGCAAGACACACAGGAGGAATAAGAATAAATGGCAAACATCAAGGCTTTCCTTTTTCAGTCACCAAATTGGTATACTTTCAGCTTCTGCTTAACTTGTTAGTGTTTAAAATTTCATACTTGAAAATTTCATGTTTAGAATTTCCTACTTTTGCAGAGTCTTGTGTGAATTTGGGGTCTGGCAATATTAGACAGGTCACAGACTTCACTTGCTCATGAAGTGTAGATGAAACTGCTGTTGGAATGAAATCCCAGTATTGGTTCTGTGTTCTTTATTTGCATGTGCATTTCTTGGTTTGAAGGTTAGCTTTGCTGCACTTATTTTCAACTTACAGGGGAATTTGTTCTTCATACAGTAATTTATTATACAAAGGCAGAAGGAAAGGTTGCAGTCACTTCATTGTGTTTCTGGAAGAAACTAATCTGTGGGGCAAAATGAATTCTGTACATTGGAGAGTGAAATGTGACTCTCTAATCTCAAATTCAGCATATTCTCACAGCTGTCAGAAGGGTGTGTTTCTGGAAGAGTAAAATACTTGATTTGAAGATATAAAGATATTTGGGAATCTCCCCCTTTAGACAGTCCCATCTGCCTCTGTATTCAATCCCCATCCTCCAGATTCAGTCTAGATCATGATAATCTGCCAATCCTAGCTTTAGTTTTGCTGCAATCAGTGAAAAACTGGAGCACATCTTGAAGTGAAATCAGTATCAGCTGAAAGCTGGGAATAATTTTAAGAAAATGCACAGAAGTAGCTGTGGGTCAGTCCTGGTGAGGAACAAACAGAGCCAGCATTAGCAGCTGCAGAGAGCACCAGCCATGCAGAGGACAGCAATTCTTACTGATTTGCAATATTCATCACAGATTGTGCCAGGGACTGGTGAGGTGATGGAAAAAAAGGAGGATCTGTTGCAGTCGTGTCAGAAAGACAGAAAAGAGCTCCTTATTTCTCAGTAGAACTTGCTTTTGGTTTTGTCATCTGTGAAGGAATAACTGTCTTCCAGGCAGGTTTGGGATTCTGATGGTGTTTGATGCCAGCTTAAGGTTGGCATTCAATGAAACACTCTTTTAACTGGGCCCATAAAGCAATAAATACCTGGGAGTGCAGGTCAGAGCTGCCCCTAACATGGTGTTTCTGTGAGTGACTTCTGATAAATCCAGTGCCTTGCTGTCACTGAGGGTGGCAGTGGTCACCTCCACTGCCTGGAGCACTGAAAGGATTGAGGAGTGCTGGGGGAAGAGTTGTCCTGTGTTAGTGTTGCACAGAGCATTGTGAAGCACTGCCAATATTCAGAATTGGCCTTTCTCCCCTGCCAGGAAACCTTGGTTATAAATGGCCACGTGTAGCATGTCCTGTTTGTGCCTTTATGTAATGCAGGTGCAGCCAATGTTTCATGAATTTCAGTTGATACTGGCCAGGAAAATGTGCAGCAAAGCTGAAGGCAGAGAGCAGTGGAAAATCAGCTTCAAAGAGTTACTCCATGAAATGCAGGTAATATAACAGGTGAAATAAAACAAAATACCAAAGTAACTGCAAGTTCAGCTGTGTTAGACTCTGTGGCTCAGTAGTGAGAGTTCATTTCTTGGTTCCTAAGCTGTGTATCAATGTCACAGGCCACAGATGCTCTGATGAAGCCTCTTTAAGGGCCAGTTTTGGAATAATTGAGGAGCAGAGGTTACCCTTGTGCTTATGTTTCAGTGATTTATTAAAGGTAAGGATGAATTCCTCCTCACCAGAAGCCCAAAAACCCCGAACTTGGGCATCTGTGTGATTTGACCACAGCTCTACTGGACATGCCATGTTTGGCAAGCTCAGGAAAAGTCAGATGGATGATCCTGAGGTTCTTTAATGTGGTTGAAGTTGCAACACTTTGTTCTTAGTGAGAACTTTTTGTAGGAGTCCAATTCTGAGCCCCCTGCAGCTGCTGGGCCAGGGAGAACAGAGCAGAGCTGGCAGCACTGGCTGGGTGAGGCTCAGCCCTGAAGGGGAGAACTGGAAAGGAGGACAGGAATGACATCCCTGACTTCTCTTGGCTCTAGGGAGAAGAGGTGGAGCCAGAAGGCTTTGGGGAGACTCACAATTGATTGGAGAGAGCAAATCCACATTTTTCACTTCTAAATACTCCCCAGGGTTGTCACACCTTCAGGCAGAGTGGAAACTGCTGTGATTTTGGGCAACCAGCTGTGCTGGTAGGAGAGAAGCAGGCAGGGATTCTAAAAATCTAGCAGTTGGTATCTAAACATGTTCATGTACTTTTAGCAGGAAATTAATGAGTTCATTAATTTTCTTTAAAAACTAATTTGGAAGATTTCCAGGCCCTTCTGAATTTAAAGTAGAAGCAACTACTTTTTTGAGAGTATTGTTAATACTACAAACTGGCTGTGGGAGACTTCACTATGTGAATCAGTGATTTTATTTATAACAGCACCAAGTTTCTGTCTAGTAACTAAATATGGCACAAGTTTGTAACTAGGACTTGATACCCATTGCAGGTAGTTTTTTGTTTGGGGTTTTATTTTTAGGCCATAGGGTTTATTATTCTTCTGTGCTTGACATAAATGTAGCAAAATGGGTCAGAGAAGCTTGTGCCCTCTCTTTTGGGGTTCTCTTCACCCCAGATCAGGGCACTTGCAGACATTGTCAGTCCAGGTTCCTTTTGTGGGATTTGCTTAAAGCACTTGTTTAAATTCTCCCAATTCAACATTTTTTTAATAAGTTATTGAATTAGTTGAATGAGTTTTATTGTGTGCTTGCAGAAAACATTATTATCAGTTTATTTGCCTGATGATACGTTGGGTTTTCTTGGCCACTCTACATGAGAATGAATTGGTGATTAATCCCAAACAGATGACAAGGATGGGAACACAACTGTTGTGCATTTTCCCTGGCAGTGCTCCTGTCTGGCTGTCATTCAGCAGATGAGATGCAGTTTTTCCTTCTTTCCTGAGGAGCCTTTAGGCCTGATATATTTAGGCAGACAGTGGAAGCTGTCAGTGCATGAGATGAAAGATGCTGAATGGAAAGTGCCAAATAAACTGTTCCTGCTTCCCTTTAACCAGACAGAGGAGTTGCTTCCTTTCCTTCTGAGCAGCAGCTCAGCCTTCCCAGTGTCCCCAGGCAGTTGCCATGGACAGGGGATGGTGGTGAGGCCCTTTGCATTCCCCCAGCCCTGCTGTGCATCCCTTCCCTGGCACTGGCCCCTGCCCTTCCCTGGTGCCCAGGGAGGAGAGTGAGGGCACAGGTACCATTCCCTCACTTAATTGAGTGGTGGTCGAGACAATCTGACACATAATTTGCTTTTTCTCTTTGAAGTTCTCATGACCCAAGGGGTTTACAAGGAAATTTGGCAGTGAATTAAACCAGAAGAGCCAGAAGGGTGCTGCCAAGAAAGCAAAAGGGAAAATACCATGTGAAGGATGGGAGCATGAAGGGGCTTAGAGTCCAGGGGCAAAACAGGCAAGCTGCAAATATAAATGATTGCCAAAGCTGATATTGGTGTGGATGGCCTGTTTCATGTGTCATCAGAATAACTGGGCTTGGAAAGGACCTCTGGACATCATTTACTCCATGCCTACTGTTCAAAAATCAAGCACAGGAGACACAGGGGTAGCAAAATCATGTCTGAGACATCCCTGGGAAACATCTGAATGCTGCACTGATTTGTGCCAATGATGTGCCCATGGTGAGACTGAGTTTGTGCCAATGATGTGCCCATGGTGGGACTGAGTTTGTGCCAGTGATGTGCCCATGGTGGGACTGAGTTTGTGCCAGTGATGTGGGCCTGGTGGGACTGAGTTTGTGCCAAGGATGTGGCCCTGGTGGGACTGAGTTTGTGCCAGTGATGTGGGCCTGGTGGGACTGAGTTTGTGCCAAGGATGTGGCCCTGGTGAGACTGAGTTTGTGCCAAGGATGTGGCCCTGGTGGGGCTGAGTTTGTGCCAGTGATGTGCCCATGGTGGGGCTGAGTTTGTGCCAGTGATGTGGGGCTGAGTTTGTGCCAGTGATGTGCCCATGGTGGGGCTGAGTTTGTGCCAGTGATGTGCCCATGGTGGGACTGAGTTTGTGCCAAGGATGTGGCCCTGGTGGGACTGAGTTTGTGCCAGTGATGTGGGGCTGAGTTTGTGCCAAGGATGGGGCCCTGGCAGCCTGGTAGGACTCAGGAGTTGGATGTAATTTAGGAGTCAGCCTTGATTTGAGAAAGGGAATTGGAGCAGGTAACGTCCCAAGGGCTCTTCCAACCTGTTATGCAGTGAATGTGTCATATTAGAGATATAATAATCATGTAATATTTTTTCTTACGAGCATTGTGGTCTGGGAATTATAGTATGGTTCTCAAAATCACATCATATATTCCCTACATTTTGTTATAATTTCAGCTGGTGTGCCCTACTAATTTTCCTCTTGCCAGAGTAAGAACAAGAAAAGATACATTTTTTTATAATACTTGTAAATCAGAGCATGTGTTAACTGCAAAGTATTATAATGATGCTTGCTAATTAATTTTCACAGAAACCTTATTAGAATAGGTCAGCACTACTTTTGTTTCCTATAGACAAGGGAAAAAGTGACAGAGGAGTCACTTTTTGGTTTTGTTGAGGTCACAGTTCCATGTCAGGGGTGTAGATGTCACTGAAAATTGTTTCCTGAGTATTTCCCTCCAGCCTGTGTTGCCTCTCAGGACAAATTGAAGGCAGCTTGTTTGTGGAAATGCAGCTGAAAATTCAACAGGGATAACATTTCCTGAGAGCAAGCCTTTTGGGAATAGGGACTGTTTCTGTTTCTGAGTACATCTAAAAAGAATTCACTGCTAAGAGATGGTTCTGAATTAAACCTGGGAAAGCAAAAGCAGGGAAAAGCAAAGCCTTGGATTTAATACATTTATTCCTCCAGTGTTTTTGTTTGAGTAATTAAATGCTAATTAATTACTGCATAGTGAAATGCCTGTTGCGTTTGCTGCTTGTTAAATATTACTCCTTAAAATAACAGTGTTGCTTCATCTAAATTGGGGTCACATAAAATTTATAGCAGCTGATCTTGTGACTGGCACTTGCATGTCTTCTTAACTAATGATTCCTGTGGATCAGTGCAAAAATGGATTCTCAAAAAGTCAGGACAAGAAGTGGTTACCTCTAATACAATTCAGATCTTGCTTCCTGTAAAAGGTTGTTAGGAGTTCCCTGGCCTTGGTCACTGCCAGTGACCATCTATAAGGAGAGGATAAGGAGATTGCCATATATCCCTAGAAAGTTTTGTCAGATGGGACAGGAATTACCATTCCCTACCCTCTTTTTGAACATTTATGCTGGTAAAAATAACGAACCATGGAAGGAGTGTGCTTTTGCTTCAAAAATTTCGGAAAGGAAGTAAGTTTAAAAGAAATTCTTCCCAAGTGAGGAAAAAACATCTTTTAAAACTGACTGTAGCCTTGTTCAGTTACCCAGAGACCCCTTGATTTGTTGATGCATATGGGAGCAGATTGATACCATATATATGAAGACATATTTATTAAAGAAAGAACTTAAAAGACATTCAGTATAGCCAAAAAAATCCATTTAACTGGCTTAAACAACACACTGAACCTTGTCTAGCTCTAAATTACTGCTGCTTCTAGTCAGAGATCAAACTAAACAGCTTGAAAGTCAGTTTAAGGCAAAGCTTTGGGTGGGCAGTTGAGGGACCAATAATAATGTACTTTAATGGAGTTGAAATATGGTTTAAAAGGGAAAAAAAAAAGTCATGACACAGGGATTTTGTATGGAATCCTTGAGGGCAGCACTGTTCATTGCAACACTGGTAGGACAGGAGCATGTTGCCTTCATTTAGCCTTTCATGCAGAAAAGCAGGACACCGAGGTGGGAATGAGCTGTGCATACAAATGGGTCTCTTCTTTCCATGTGTGTAACTTCAGCCATTATTGAGGTGCAGCCACAGGCACAGAAGGGGATGAAATTCTTATGAAAGACTCTGAACTGCACTCTGAGGATTAGATGGGAGCTGCAGCTGAACATGAAAGGACTCAGGGATTAGTGGTAAACCCAGCCCCATAAAGCCAGTCTAGGTTTGTCCAAATCCCCCGTGTGTGCTGCTTAGGAGGATGCAAACAAAGGAACTTCTGGATCTTTGGGATCCCTTTTAGAAGAGAAACCCAGTGATGTGCCTGGTGTCCATTTCGGCCGTGGAGGTGGGGTAAGGGTTGGAGTAGTTCATGCTGTTGGACAGACTTCAGGTAGGCATCAGCTTTTAAACAAACTCTAATTTGAACAGTGAGGGAAAAGCCTGAGTAGGGAAACCACGTGCTGTTGGGGTGAGGGAGCTGTGCAGGTGAGAAATTTTGGCTTCCTCGGGAGGACGGGAGCAGTCCCACGGAGCCGCGTCAGTTGGGGGTTACCTGCAGGACATCAGCCTTGTGCGTCCTCAGAACAGTTTAATAACAACAATTATAATAATAAGTATTAATAACGTGGGAGGGCAGAGGGCTCCATTCTGCTGTCTCATCAAGAGGGATGCAGTGTCCCTCTGCTGTCAGCATCAAAGGCACTGCATTTCCACGTCACCTGAGGCCCGGAGTGTCCCCAAGCAGGGCGGTGATGGCCAAGGCTTGGGCAGGAGCAGGCACAGCAGTGAGCACTTACATCTCTGAAACAACTGCCAGAGCAATGCATGTATGGAGTGGCTCTTTCTAAGGCAAGTGAATTTGTGCATGGCTGATAGGTGACTTTGTCACCTGCCTGAGCAGTGAGTGACAAACTCAGCCCCACCAGACACACAAAGCGATAGCAAACACTTGGTGCAATGCTGAGAAGCTGCCACACTGCTTGTAAACCTGCTGAAGTTTTGTCACTGAAGGGTTTTTGCCACCTCTGTGCTGCTCCCTCCTCCTTTGGTCTAAAATTAGAGCCAGGACTAGAAGGGAGCAGGGAGGAAATCAGTACACTTTGCTGACAGTCACTAGAGCTGCGCTTTTTTGTTTTTAATTGAGGCAACTAAGAACTGGCTTCCATGTTCTTGGTTTCCTCCTGCCTTTTATAAACCAGCTTTGATGGCATTACATCTCCAGCTTCGTGGCACAAAGGATTAATGTATGTTTTAAACAGTAAGCAGCTGTCAGAGTGCAGTGGAAGCTGGTAGCAGTTTGTCTGTGATCACCTGTGGGCTCTCGGGTCACAGCTGGAGCCAGACAGCAGCTGAGCTGTGGAGGGAGAGCTGCAGCCGGGTGGCAGACTCCATTCACGAGTTCACACCTTTGTCTTTGCAGGCCGGGTGTCGTTTTTCACCTCCGGATCAGAGAACCTGCACCGTGTGGAGAAGGTGCAGTGGGGCACTCGCTTTGCCATCACCATCTCCTTCAGCTGCGACCCGGAGCACGGCATCGGCGACCCGCGCCTGGCCTGAGTGCTGGCCACGGCCTGGGAGCTCACAGGGGGACAGAAGCCCTGCAAGAGGGGACAGAAAGGCAGATGTCACCTCGTGTAAACTCACCTGCAACTGGAACTGCCACACATTTGGTTTTCACATCTCCTTTTCCATCAACGGTGGCTTAAGGACCGTCTTAAGTTTGAAAATGGTTTGTCTTCACGTGCCAAAGGGACAGGCTACAAAGAAGAGAGGATGGGCTCCACGAAGAAGACAAAGTGGGCTCTTCATTTTTTTAATATTTTTTAAAAATTCTTCAGTTTGAAAGATACAAACAGTCTTTTGGGGCATGCCTTGATCTGACTCCCCAGGCTGCTGTTTCCTGTTCAGTTCTTTAGTCTCCTCAGTTACTAATTGGTGTAGAAAGTCTGGCCTAAATTATTTGAGCCAGGTGAGTGTTACTGTCTAGAACACACCTTCTGTTGAGAGGGATGGATTCTCCTGAGTGTGGGATTAGTGGGGAATACACCTGGATTTGGCTACTGGGATTTAAAGTTTTTTTAAATTTAATTAATACTGATTCAATATTCAGGAAGTCCCTCAATAGCTGCTTTTGGACTTCTCTTTTCCAGTTCAGTATGAAGACTTTTTCTGTTAATGAAAACCACTGGTGTTCCCTGAATATTAAATTGTGGGGACTTCCAAGAGGAGCTGTGTGCATTGTAACAAACACATGCATAACCTTGCCGGATACTTTGGGTTTTTTACTGCAATCAAAGATTTCTGTGGGTCAAGAGGTTGATAAATAAATGGTAGAAAAACCTAATTTTTTTTCTCAATCAAATTTTGAAGTAGCCATGTTGATCTGGTTGTTATTACCTGGATGTATCATTTCTGTGAAACACTGAAAATCTGGGAATGTGCTTTGATTTGTTTTTTTTTTCAGTTTGGACTTTATAATGTATCCTTTTATGGAAATAATAAATGCTGGGGGGAATTACACTGCAGATCAATAGAAAGAGGAATGATAAGACCAAGGACACTTGGACTTGTGAGGGCTCTCATTGGGCACACCAGCAAGATGAGCCCTCTGTAATTTCATTTCTTTGTTCTGAAACCTGAAAAAGGCTCCCTTCTCTGTACTAACAAGGGAGAATTGATAGAATGGCTGGATGCAAGGAAATAATAAAGTCAGTTGGGTTCCATATTGAAACACTTGTCTTAAAGCCTGTTTATTCCAGGGAATTTGCATTACACCTTGTTTTAAGTCCATGTGAAGGCCAACCAAGATCACCAGCAGCTTTACAGGACTGAACTTGATTCCTGCCATTACCCTGAGATTTAAATGTAGGGCTTTTCCCCCCAAAAAATACCTTGTTAGGAGTCTGAACATGAAGGGACCTGTGTCTGCTGGTTACTCCTGTCATGCCAGCTGTGAGTGGCACTGAGAGGAGGTGGCACTTCTGGAGCTGCCCTCTGCCAAATCCTGCTCAACAAGATCATCTCAGACCGTGGGGAAAAGCTCAGCTCATCTCCTCCTGGATTTTCATCTTTTGAAGATCCTGTGTCTTGTAATAACTGCTGCCCATGGTGCCTCTCCTGCTGGGAACTGATGGATGTTCACACATAAAATCAAGCTGGAATTTGTCTTTTGGAGTCTTTAGGCCTCAGTAATCTGGTTGATGTGGTGACCAAACCTGTCACCTGGAATTTGTTGGGAAATTGTGCACTGTGCATGGTAGGAGAGCTAAAAAACAAAACAATTATTTTGTATGTTTTAGTGCTACTGAGATTTTTCTATTTAAGCTTCAATATCCAAACTGCTAAAAGCAATGCCTAGATCTAGAGAGAATTTAAATGGCAAATGAGGCAGTAAAGTGCAATCTAAAAGTTTCTGCAGGTAGCCTCCAGCAGGAAGCAGTAATTGCAGAATGTTCCTGGGGCAGAGTGGAAGCTGAATTCACTCCTTAATAGGAACAAACTTGGTTTAATTTATTTTAGGCCGCTTAAATACCCTGAATAACTTTTTATTGAGGGTCCCTCCAGATGATGACATACAACTCTGAACTTGAAATATATTAATTTCTGTCCTTTTTGAGGCTCAGCTGCCTGTTTCTCCTGGGAACTGCAGGGCTGTGATTCTTAGAACTCTGAGTACTCCAAGTAGCATGAACCTGATGCCAAGCTGCTGCAGAGAAGTGCTCTTAATTGAGCAGAGGTGATGACAGAACATGGCTGGAGGTGTCCCAGTTGTGTGAGGACCTTTGGAAAGAGCCCTTGTACTGAAAACAAAGTCAAGAAAAGTCAGTGCTTGTGCAGTGTGAATTGGGGCTGAGTCCTGATGGTAAAATTACAGCTTTGCACCTGAAAGCAGACTCGTTACAAGTATCTGGGAATGCTGGTTTGTGTTTTGAAAGGAAATTACTTGTGAGGAAAGGGGGAGGCTGCTGGTGAGAAAAGTCTCAGAGTGAAATAGAAAATGCAGCAGGAGAGCAAGCCAGATTTGCCTCCCTACGAGGAGATTGAGTGGAGCCTCCTGAGGACTTCTGTGAAGTTGTACTGCCTTTAAAACCATATTTCCATTCAAATCTTTTGTGGACTATCAGGAGCTTTTGAAAAATTGACAGGTTTTGTGCTCAGATTAGGTTTCTAGTGTACACCTACTTTTCAGTCCTGTAGCATGCATTACATTTTAATTTTTTTATCCCCTGTGATTCTGGGAACTCCAGGTGGATTTCTTGGCATTCCTCACGTACAACATTTTCATTGTGTGAGCAGTTGTGGAACCATTATGGCTTTTAATTCCCTGTAAATCAGCTGAAGGTTTGGGAAGGTACATTTATGCTGAGATTTTCCTGAATATGTATCATCCACCTGAAATATTCTGTGCTCCATCTCCATCAGTTTCAAGTCCAGAAATGTTTACAAGGATACCCTATTTACAAAAAGATTTTAATTTGGATTTCTAGCAGGAATCCAACTTCATGTCTTACTTATTTTTAAAGTCAACAGCTGGGTGCTTTAGGAGGCTGTTGCACCTAATAATGTGCACATTAAAATAATTGTAGCTGAAAAGGCATTGCTGATGCCAAGGAAATCTGGTTTTGTTTCTTCAACTGCGTTTCTTAGTATTGAATTGTTCCTTCACAGCTTTCCTTTCCCCAGTAAAAGAAGATGATAATGTTTTCAATGTAGGAGTTCTGGTGTTCCTGCTCCATCCAGATATCCTTACACAGTGTTTGCAGGGGGTTTGGTTTTCTCTAACCTGCTCATGGTGCTCTGTGCAATATTTTTCATGTCTAAATTCCAGGGGTAAAACCAGGAAATGCTGCTGGAGGTCAGGGCTCTTTGAGTGGGGAGGAATAAATCCAACCAATCTACCTTTTCCAAGTGAAAAAAAAGTGGGGAAAAAAAAAATCCAACTCCTGTGTTTCCTTTTTTGAGTCTTTAGTGGAAATCCAAGCAAACATTCCAGGAGCAGCAGCAGAGTTATTTCCTTTCTGAACCACACGTGGCCCTGGCACACATGGATTGTCTCAGCCTGGGAAATCCAGCTAAGGCAGGTCCTGGAGGGGTGGGAATCCTCTGCTGCTCCTTGTGGAACCCCCTGAAGAGCTGGAGCTCTGCCTTGCCTTGGGTCTTGGGAACACTCTTAGGAAGCTCAGAGCTCATTTTACATCATTGGCTGAACCCTGCTTCCAGCTCTCTCCTCCTGATTGTTCATTTATCCCCAAAGTCTCTGTGTGGCCATTTTTTATCTTCTGAGAGCGTTGGTGGCTTTGGACTAAAGCTTTTCAGGGTGGACTGTGCAAAGGAAATAAAGAAGTGTCCACTTTCCCAAGTACACCTCTGGGAGTGTGTCCATCATCTCCCCTCAGATCACTCCTTCCACCTCTCACTTCTGTCCCAGCACAGCTCACCCTTGACCTGTGGCAAATACTGACCAGGGGACAGAGCTCAGTGCATTATTTATTCATTGACTGCCTTGCTAGCTCTGCAGAGCTGGCTTTTTCCTCTCATCCTTTTAGCCCACGTGGAGTATTAATCTTTATGGAGGATTTCTAACTCAGTTTTTGAGATTTTTTTATTCCTCCGCATTTGTTTTTTCCCCAACTATTCTTATTTTTCTTCTAGCAGAGGCATTGTCCATGTTTAGACCAATTATTTCAGAAATATTTATTTCCATCTTGCCTGTTTTCCTGTAAAGCTGAAATAATGACCAGGTATGGCTCAGTGTTGCCTGCTGTTGAGCATTCTTGTCTTTCCTGATACCTCCTGGACAAGGAGTAGGGAATCTTGAAACAGATACTGGAGAGAGTCAGTCAGACCTTGGGATCACAACAAGAAATGCCTTGCTTGAAGTAATAGTTCTGACTCTGGAATCAATAAAGCAGCCTGGAAGTACCATCTCCTTTATTTTTGTAGCATTTAGATGCATCTGAATAAAAACATCTTGGTTTACTGCTGGCTAATCCTGAGGCTGTCCAAGGAACCCAGACTGGGTGAATCCACGAGCTGCCAGGTCAGACTGAGATTGTTCATCATGAACTGCACTGAATCCTTCCCCTTTCTGAAGGAAATATTCTGTTTATAGGGAGCAGCTGAGATTTGTGGAGTGTTCATGTTCCATGTTTCTGGGAATTTCTTGTAGTAGTCCCCCAGTGTTGAAAAAAAGCTCATTTTAGACATGGATACCCTTCCTATCCTTTTATTAACAAACCACAGCAGCCCCTCCACCCCCCCAAAAAATCACCACCTGAGTGCCTGAGCCACAATTTTTCTGTTCAGACACCTTGAGGATTCGTCTCTTTCTTGTTCCTCAGTTTATACAATTATTTTAAGCTGTTTATGTAGATGCCTGGACACTTTGCTGCTGACTCCACAGGAAAAAAAACCTTGCTGTTTTCCTTTGAGAGAGCTTTTCCCTGCCAGGGGAAGGGCTCTGGGTGGATTCCTACCTTGGAGGTGACCTCCTCAGCATATTAACTTGCCAGCCAGACCATTAAATCTTGTGGGAATAAACAAAGGCAGGTCCTAATGGAGTCGTTCTGCATGTCTTGGCTCTGGGTGGTGGTTTCTTGCATTCCCTCTGGCAGGGAAATGAGTTTATTTCTGCTGTTACTGAAGAGCAGAAGTTCTGGGAGTCCTCCCTGCATGATGGGGCTTTCATTGTGGTTCACTGAATAACCTGGTCAAAAGGAGGCCACGTTTTACCAGGTGATTCAAACCTTCCAAGGCTGCTGTGAAATAAGAAAACTCTGAGCCCATTTAGTCCCTGCACTTCTCAACACAAAAGAAATGAGAGAAGTGATCCTGCCCTTGGATTATTTCTGCTTCGCTGCGGGCCATAAATGTTTCTTGGTTTTCTTTATTTCTTTATTGTTTTTTCTTGGTTTCTTTATTTTAAAGGAAAATAGGGATTCATTTGAGAGTCATTCCTTTCCACAGGGATGAATATGATCAAAATAAACTTTGACTAGCAGGGAAAAAGCAATACTACAGAAGTCAGCCAGGCAGAGGGGGAAGTTAAATTTAAGGTGGTGTTAGGCAGAGAGCAGCCACAGGAGATTTCTCCCACACTGACAAGTCCCTGTCAGTTTGAACTGGGAAGGAAAAATTACATTTTCTCCTCCTCACCCTGCTTTATTGTTTCATTAGAAGATCAGACAACTGGAAACTGAGAGCTTTCAGGCAGCAAAGCTCTTCCTGTTGAAACCTTTTATAAAATTTTCAATAAAACCTCTTAATAACCATTTGCTTCAGCTACTTATCCTGTGCATCCTCTGTTTGAATTAATAATGAACAGTGAATATGCTAAAATAAGTTAAGTGATCCTGCATCCACCTATTTAAAAAATGATGAATTGTGCTTTCTTCTGCATTTATCTTGTGTATCAAATGGGCATTTTTAAAGTGATGGTGTCCTCTGCATATAGCTTGTGTCTGTTGCACCTTTTCTGGAACTGGACAGAATTTAGACCTGTTAATAAGAAATTATTCAAGAAGAAAATAAAACTGAATTAATAAATAGAAGTGTACAGAAAGTTTCCCCTTGGGAAAAAAGAAAAAAGGGGGGGGGGGTTTTGAAATATTTCTGAAAAAAAAACAGAAAAAAAGGTAAAAATATTGATTTATGAATCCTTTAGTGGGGCTGTAGGGAATCTGCAGCTGCTCCTCAGTGCTCTCCACTGAGGCTGTGCTCTGCTTTTACAAGCACAGTATCTGCAAATCCAGTCCTCTCCCTGCCCATTTGCCCTTTCTAGGCACACATTTCGGTGGAGATCTTGATCCCTTCAGACCACAAGCAGGAAAAATCTCCTTTGTCTTCCTCAGCACCAGCACAAGACGAACTGCTGTGGGTTTCTCAGGAAGGCTGTTCCCACCTGGAGCTGGGCAGGTGATGAGGACTCACTCAGGTCACATTTAGCAGTGCCTTGAAGCCTTCCCCTCTCAGCTGCTGCCTCTGAGCCTTTTCCCTCTCAACAACTGCAACGTGAGACCTCTTGACTTTGTTTTCTAAATGCCTTCAGCACCTCCAGATAGCCGTGAGTCAGTGAATTCCAGCGTGCTGCAAAAATGATCACGTTCAATACAAGTTAAACACGTTTGGACTCTGGTGCTGATTTTTTACTTCAGGCTTTGGAGCAGGCTGCTGAAACTCGTCCTCTTCCTAATCATTCTCCTGAAATGAAATACTTCAGCCATAAAGCATGCACAGAAGGGCAGTAATCAAAACCCTTTCCATAGCTGAGTTGTACGGGGAGATATTTCTGGGATGGTCAGGTGTAAATGAATGATTGTGTCCTCTGGTCACGCCAGGTTGGTGATGTGCAGGCTCTGGGCAAGGCAGAAGTGAAGGTGTTGGATGGCCCAGCTCCCCTGCAGTGGCAGGTGTAATAATTCTGTAATTGTGCTGCACTGATTGGGGTTTCTGTGGTAAACTTACAAACCTGGCAGGGTCAGTAGGAACAGCAAAGGCCTCTTAGACCTCAGGACAGAACAAAAAACCAGAAATCTTTGAGCCTTAAAGCCCTGTTTGTAATGAAAGAAACTGAGTGGATGAGTTTCTGATGGAGACTCAGAGGTGACTCTTTAGTGCCCCATAGAAAAGGGAATTCTGCAACAACCAGGATTTCCTTTCATGGTGTTTTTTAGGGTTAGACTTTGGGGTGTGAGTAAAATCCCCTTCAGTCTCCATTCCTCTCCCGGTTATCCTGAATATCATCCCTGTGGGGAACAGGGAGGTGTTCTCCTGGCCCTGGAACCTTTTTATCCTTCATTGCTGGAGGAGAAGACAGAAAAGCACTAAATCCCTTGGGAATGTGCTGTGGGGGAGCCCCTGGAAGGGGCAAGCCACTGCCTGGGATTGTTAGCAGGGAACAAAAAACCAGAAATCTTTGAGCCTTAAAGCCCTGTTTGTAATGAAAGAAACTGAGTGGATGAGTCAGGGGATCAATTAACTTGAAAAGCAGATGTCATTGTCTGCCTGTCCCCTGAGCAGGGCTAGTGACCCCTGGTTTTATTTCCTCCTGGCTGTGGATGGATGTGGAGCTGGGAGAAGGTTCAGTGCCTGCTCCAGACATCCTCAGCTCCCTCCTACGACCTGCTGAGAGCTTGGTTGTACCACAGAGGAGACAAAGGATATTCCAGATCTTTTTAAATAAATAAGATTTTAGTTCTCTAATAGCAACACCTGCTTGCTGAATGCATTCTGAGTAGTCCAGCTGCACCAGTCTGTATCACAATGGATTTTCCACTTGTGTCCACAGCCCTGGAAGGGGAGGACAGCCCTGGGCACATCTGAGCCAGCTTTAGTCCTGGAGCATGCCAGGGGTTCAGCTTTGCATCTGTGTGACAAGTCAGATCTGTCTAAATTAACAGCCTTGAAACAAAAAAATTATTATTTTGTTGGGAAGAACAGAGGTGTGGAAAGAATGCTTGGCTTAATGAGCTTATCTAATCTCAGTCTCCTTCATAAGTACTAGCCTGACTGTAAATACTGAAGTTCTTTTCAGAGATAATAGCCAAGAATGCTTCCTAACCACAGGAGGATTTACCATTCCTAAACAGCTAAAAAGCTGAAACGAATCAGAAATATGAAAACTCCATAAAAATGAACATTTTGCAACATTGGTGTGTTGGAACTGGGAGCTCCCTCCGGGCTGGGCACAGGCTGGAGCCAGTCCTTGGCAAGAATTTGAGCAAGAGCCTCAGGTGCCACAAATCCTCTGTATTGCTGCAAAATAACTTTGGGATTATGATGATGATGATGATCCTTGAGGTTTTTCTAGTCTTTCTGCTCTCTGTGGACTGTGCCTGTGCCCAGCTGAGAGCAGGGGAAGGTTCCTGCCAGGGAGGTGCCACCAGCCTGCAGATCCCCCCGTGTGCCCCCAGAGCTGCCCTGGCTCCTCTCTGGAGACAGCTACTCTAAACACTGGGGATGGTGTTTATCCTCAGGGCCAGGGCTCCATCCATTTGTCCACTTTATGTCAGGAAGAGACAATAAAACTGGTGCTTACAAGGATTCTGACTGCACCCCCTGCAGACAAGGAGACCCTGGTGTGCCACCAGGTGGGTGGTGGGGACCACCCCAGCAGGAGGTTTGGGCTTTGGTGGGGGCTGCAGGGTTTGCTCTGGCTCTCAGCCCAAAAGGCAGTGAGCAGCTGGGATGGGGAGGACACATCTGGACACTCCAAGGAGGTGGTGGTAGAGGAAAAGCCCCCGTGGGGGGAGGATGTTTGGGCTCCTTGTGGGACTCAGGACATTGCAGCTGATGGGATGGGGTCTCACCTCCTGCTGCTGAGGAGGTGCTGGGAAGGAGCAAATGCTAAATCTGGGTGACACTGAGTGCTGAATGGCAAGGTCTGACATCCCAAGTGATGGGGATTGAAATCACACGGATATACAGGATGGGGAAAGGGAAAAGGAACTGCTGCCCCAGGGACTTCAGCAGAGGCTGGGATCCCTTTGCAAGCAGAGACTGAAATGGCTGTTTAGAGACATTTCACCTCGTGCTGAGGGTTGAGATCAGTCTGCAGCACTTCTCCAGCCATCCTCTGCTGCCAGGACTCTGGAGCTGTTGACTTTTTGCAGCTTCTTGGGTAAAGGAAGGAGGCTGGGGGAAAGCAGTGCCCTGGTGTGCCATGGAAAGATGCTTTGGCAGGGACACTTGGCAGGAGGAAAGGATCCTGACACCATTGCTGTCATCCTCTTCCCAGCACAGCACCTCCCCAGTCCAGCAGAAAACCTCGGGGGACAGAGTGTGGCTGCCCCTGTGGCCTCCACCCACAGAAAGCTGGGAGATGCCCAGGGGGAAGGGACTCCCCTGGTGTGAGGCAGCAGCTGCTTTATTGAGGTGCTGTTTAATTGTTTTGCTAAAGCAGCTGCCTCTGCCTTGTTAATTTAGAAGAAATCACTGATTGAAAAGATGAATTCTAGCTCGTACTTTACCTTGATTCTTTTTCCTTTGGGGCAATGAGAATTTATCCCATAACACTTCTCTACTTGAAATCACAGGATTTCTTGGGGATCTGCCTTATGCCTTGTCCTCTTGTTGAAAAGAAAAGGGATGTTTAAAATCACCTGGAGCCCACCAGGTGCTTCATCTTCTCAGGAGACTAGAGTCAATTTAATTTAATTAATAATTAATTTCTTAAATTAAATTAATAAATGAATTAATAAATTAAAATTAATATATTAAAATTAATTTAAGAAATAGATAATTTAAATTAAAATAATTTTTTAATTATTAAATAATAAATTAATTTGATAAATTTGTTAATTTAGAGCACTTTGACAAAACATTCAGCTGAGGCCCCAGTGGAGTACTCCAGGAGTTATCATTCAGGTCATTTGTCCTGCCTGTGTGAGAGTTACAACTCTTGACAGGCCTGGATTCCATTTCATTTCATTCACCAGTTTTGTAACCATGGGTAACAGTAGACCTGACGTGCTGCAAGGAGGCTGTCAAGGTTGTCAGGTTTTAAAATCAACCTGCTTTGATGACTCCTCTGTTCTGCAGCATTTACCTTACGGAGTTTGCCCTGAAAAAACCTGTTTAAAAATTACTTTCTTTTTTTTTTTTTTTGCAGCATTTGAACTGAAAGCAAGACTAGAAGTTCAAGGATGCCTTTGCAAAAGACTGGTGTGTTGCCAGAGATACAAGATCTGGGTTGTTCTAATGCCTTCTCCCTTGCAGAAAAAATAAATTGACTTTGTTCTGAAGTGTGTTGGGTAGGATGAGGTTCAGAACAGACTCTGCCTTCCTTCCTGCAGGATCAGAGGAGCCCTGACCTCTTGGAGGCTTTGAACATTTGTCACTTTGGAAGCGCAAAGGAAATAAATCTGCCTGTGATCCGTAAGGGTTTCAGGGCTTTGCTTTTTCTTTTCCCTCCTTTATGAACGTCTGCAACTCACTTCCACATGGAGGAGAGTCCCCTTCTCATTAGGGTGTGCCAGCTGATGGCCACATCCCATGGGCAGCAGCAGTTACACCCCACTGACTGTGCATGAAGAATATAATGCATTAAAATAATCTAGAACAAACCACAAAAACACTTAAACAACAAGCCCAAAGCAAAAGAATTCCTTTAAATCTACTACCTGGCTGTTTAAAATGAAGTTGTACTCATTGTGAGTGACACGCTGCTTCCCATTTAAGTCCATCCTTCAAAACTCAAACACAAACTTTTTGGTTACAAGCCTGCCTGAATTCACACACAGACACTTGACATTCTTTGGAAAACAGTGGAGACATGAAAGTAACCTGGAAACACCTTTTTGTCTCAAGCACTGCCTTGAAGACTCCCTATAGCCTCTGGAAGTCAGTCCAGGCTCCAGAAAGCATCCTCTGGATGCTAAACCTGCTTTCTAAACCTTAAATTACCAAACCCCTCAAACAGCAGGAACACCTGCCCAGCAAATGTGTTGGACTAACAGCAACTCAGAAAACATCAAGGGCTCAGCAGCTTTTCTGCTGCTCACACTGCCCAGGCTCTGTGAAGCACTCAGGCTCTGCTGTTCTGTCTGTCATGGCTGGTTTTAACACTGGATCAGGGTTTGGTCTCCAAAGTACCTGAGCAGTTACAGGTGAGTTGTTTTGAATGAAACACCTTGCTGGAGGCTGATGGCAGCTTCAGGGAGATCTTCATTCAAGTGGGGCCAAATGTGGGGAGGGTCTGAGCTGGGAGGAAACAAGGACCAAAGGTTTCCAAATCTGGGGAAGGTGGGCACTGCTTTGGAAGGCTAAATTTAGCAGTGATTAAATGAGCTCTTAATTAACCAAATACTCCTCCTGCTTGCCTTTCCAAATTATTCAATAACTGACCAATTATAACGAGCTCAGCAAGTAATTACTCTGCGTTCCTCACCGACTGCAGCCTCAGAACCCACCAGCTGTTAACGTGCTGGGAAGTGAAGTCCATCAAATGTGAGTCAAATAATTGAAAGCTGAACAGCAAAAAGCCCCCCCAGGTTCCCAGGCACTGTCAGGGAAGCTGCTGCCCCGTGCTGAGCCCCTGAGTGTCCCTCTCAGGATGAAGATCCAGCAGGAAGATGCTGAGTGTGGGTTGGAGCTGCAGTGCTCTGTTTTCCTGGGTGCTCTGGCAGGATGTAAATGTTCCTCAGGGTTATTCTGCCTCACGAGGCTTTACAGAGCCTCCCTGGGGCATCTCTAGAGGGGAAAGCCACTGCCTTGCTGACCAGAAATGAGGAAGCAGAATAAAGCCCAAACCCTCTGTGAACACAAGATTTTTCCCACTTGCAGCAGAGTAGAAGTTGCTGGGATTGTGAATTTGGCCATTTACTGGCCTGAGTTTAACTGATATGTTAAACAAGAACAAGCTCAAGTGCACTGAATCATTTTTAAATGGTTTTTAAAACAGATTTGAAGATTCTTCACATGCACTCCTTTTCAGCCCATCAGTTTTATCAGTTCAGCTGCCTGGGGATGGGCAGGGAACCTGATCAGGACAAGAAATAATTACTTCTGTCTTCACTAGGAAAAAAAAACCAACCCTCAACCTTATGAAGCAAAATGCCTTAATCTTTTAAAATTACAAAACTGCCAAGACAGATGTACCAGCCTCAGTGAGGAGGTGGAAGGTGGAGCAGCAGCAAAGGAAAAGCTTCTTAAATCATCCTCCTATCTGTGCAGACATAACTTCTCAAATGGAGCTGAAGGATTTGCTTCTAGAGTCACACCTGCAGGAACATGCCCACTTTCTGATCATGTTGTGGAAATCAGGAGAGGCTTCTGCCTTCTCTGTGGGCAACCTGAAACAGCTCTGAAATCCAAGAGCTGAGAACTGTCCCCAAAGCCTTGAAAGTCCCACTGGGGTATCACAGAATGTGGTGGCTTTAGCTGTGGAGCCAAGCCAGGGTGGAAGCAGCGTCCCTGGGAGAGGTTACAGCTTATTGCTGAGGAGGAGATGTGACACAAGGCAGGCACAGAACAGAAAACCCAAGCCCATGAGGTTAAATGAGACCAGCAAAGACAGCAACACGGTAAAAGCAAACACGTTTCCACTGAACACATAACCTACACATCACGTTTGAGCCATGAGCTTTCTGCTCAAGCTCTTCCCAACACAGGCAGGGGATTCCATCTTTGGAGAGAGGTGGGAATGCACATTGCAAAGGCAGGCCCTGGGCTGGGGTCTGGAATTACACACACACCCTCCACAGGCGCTCAGACACTCCTCAGAGCTTTCCCAACAGAAACCTCTACTGAAGAATGTGACAGAAGACAAAAATGGCTGTTGAGGTGCTGGTTTGATGCCTTTTTTGGGGTCTAAGCTGACGTGCCTGTGCCAGTGAGGTTCTCTGTTTCTCTCTGTGCCCTGACACTCCCAGAGGGGCAGGGACAGCCCATCCCTGCTGCCCCACGCTGCCTCTGGGACTCCTCACCCTGCACTGAGAGCATCTGGAGAGGAGTTGGAGCCTCCTGTTGATGCCTTGGGAAGGCTGAGCTGGAACAGAGACTGGACAGAGCTAGAGAATAACGTAGATATTTATTATTTATTAAAAGGCCTTTAAGGACACACCTTGGGCAGGACAAGAGCCTGGCCAGGGCTACACCCAAGGTGGACCCAAAATGGTCACAAAATGGACAAACAGTCATGAGGTCTCACACTTTGATAAGTTTTGGTCCATTTGCATATTGGGGTTTAATTGTCCAATTACAGCTGCAGGTTATGCAGTCCCATCCTTCTTGTTTTCTCCCTTCAGCCCACCCTTGTTTGTGCTTTTGGGCTGAACACTTGTCCCAGCTGTCCTTGGTGTGCAGCAGGAGAAGGATTTGTTTTGTGTCCCTGCTGTGTGCAGAGCTGAGTGACCCTGAGTGTGAGCTCAGAGCTGCACCCTGGGCAGCACAGAGCCTGAAACACATGAAAGATAAAACTTCAGGCATTGCTGTAGAGCCCAGCAATGGGCTCTACAAAAAAAGGTTTGCTGGTGAGCACAGCAAACAGGGCAGGGAGGGAGGAGGGCTTGCAGGAGAGGTGGCTGGGACTTGGCTGCCTCTGGAAGGGGCACGTGGCTGTCAGGGCAAGGGCAGGTTGTGCACAGAGGTGCTGGCAGGAGGGGACATGTCCCCGAGCAGGGGGTGTGGGGCAGTGCCTGGGCACGAGCTCTGCCTGCAGCCCCCGGGGTGCCCAGCTCCTCCCCCTGCATCCCCCTCCCCTGGGGCAAAGCCTGATGGAGATGATGCAGCATTGCCTTCCTGAGGCTCCTCTCAGCCTGAAGCCATTTCTCTGTGCTCTCAGTAATGAGTAACTCAGAGTGACACATCAAGGATTTCACCTCTGTGTCCTGCAGGGAGTGTGGCTGTCAAAGCCCTTCTCCCCACACCTGAGGTTCCTCTGGGACTCTGAACACAAGAACTGGAACTGGGGGATACAATTACCTTCCCCATACCATGAAGTTACAGATTTAAAGATTTTTCTTGTCTTTTATTGGACTAACATAACTTGGTTTGTTTGTTTGTTTGTTTTTTTCTGAATAACAGAGACAGACAGCAAATACCCCAGAGCACACAATGCTCAGGAGAGAAAACATTCTCTTATATGGGTGGAGATAAAAGCCCAGGTGATACTCCAGCCCTGTCCCCATTCCTCCACTGTGGTCCCTCCCCACTTAAACAAGATCTGCAAGGAGCTTTAACATAGGATGTGGGGCTTCACTTTCTCATCTGGCCTAAAAGAAGCTGCTGCAAGGATTGAAGCAATGCTCTGAAGTTTGAGGGACATTTTCCACAATAAACTCACCTTTCTATTAACAAAACCCACCACACAAAGCAGCCAGGCAAAGTTAGTCAGTTATTTCCTTCTGTTGTTGGGAATGAATTGTGCTGTGTCTCAGGCAGGCAGAGGTTCCTCGACAGACTTAATCATTCTAAGAGGATGCCAACAGCAAAAGGACAGGGAGGTTCTGTTGTGTTCAGCAGTCAGTAAGGAGTGTTGGGCTAATTCTTTATGGCCAACCTCCTCTGCACAGGTAGAGTGCTCCTTGAGCTGGGGCACAGGCTCTGTCCTTACCTGCCCTGACCCCAGTGCTCCCAGCCCACAATGTGGGGACGAGGCTCCCAGGAGGTAAAGAAGAGATTTTGCTTCCCTCCCCATCTCCTGCTGTTGTTTCTCACCGAGGAAGGGCTTTACAGGGGGTCCTGCTGCAGTGAAATGAAAGGATGGGGTTTTTATGGGAGGCTCATTTCAGTCGTGATCCCAGCTGGGCTGGGGCTGAAGGAGCATCTGCACTGCCCAGCTGCCATAAATCAAAAGCAGAGAGGTTGTGGTGCACACACATTTCCTGTCTGACCATGAATAGCTGCCCTGAACCCTAAGTTACCCCTACAAGGAGACCTTTCCCCTTCATCCACAGCATCTCTCATCCAGCGACCTCCCAACCTGTGGCACACAACAGTGACACCTTAAAACACCTGCACAGACTCTGGAGATAGCACTGCTATTTTCTAGGCAGTGACCAGCAGCACAAGACCAAGTGACCCCCCCTGAGGTCACTTTCCAGGAGGATCCAGGACTTCTGAGCTGCCCTGTGTCAGTGAATCCCTCTGCTCTGCTCCAGCCTCCACAGGCAGCTCCAACATCAAACCCTGGTAAATCTCCCCTGCCTTTCATTCACTGCCTTGTTCTAAGCCTGCCTGAGTTACCAACACCACAAATGAGGGCAGAAGCCTCCGAGTGCCCAGCAGCAGATGAGGTGAAGGAAGGTAAATAAATGCACTTGGCTGCAGGGCACAGGGCACACAGGGGCTGCAGACTCCTCGAGTGTTCCTGCTACCAACCCTTAACCTGGACACTGCCCAGGGGCAGGAAGCTGCTTTCAAAATGTGTGGCTCCAGCTGATTTTATAATAATGCCATTTCTGTAAAATATTGCCTTCTAGGGTGTTGAATGAAAGAAAAAAAACGTGTTCCAAAGAAAAAGGAGGAACTGGATTTAAGCCTGTGGGGTGACTGGGATTTTGAGTAGTGCAGTGCTGGGGGCTGGCTGCCAGCCTGTGCTCCCCAAAGGGAGGAGGCTGTGGGAGCCTGGCACATGAGCTGCTGCTGCCTCCTGCCATGCCCAGCTTGTCTGATGGGACCTGCATCTCCCAGGAGGTTTAGGTGTCCTCTCTGCACATGTCAGGGGTGCTGCTGTCTCTCCCCTTTTAGCATTACTACTTTACAGTTGATTTCCCTGCTCCATTCTTGCAGATTTTTGGAAGATAGGCTCGATATAGCCAAGAATAATTGCTCTGTAGTGCCTTTCCCTGAGAGGCTTCTTGCAAGAGGCAGCCTTGTGCTTCTCAAATGTCAAGCTGATATTTAAAAGAATAACAGAGGTAGAAGGCTGGGAGGTTGATGGACGTCCCTGGCTTGCTGGAGCACACAGATGAGCTGTCTCTAACAGGCCGTGTTTATGGACACACCACATTTACCTTCAGGAATCTCCCTTGCTTTGTTTGGATGGAATCATGTTTGGTTCTAGTTAAGAATTCAGGAGCTGAATTCAAGATCCTTACAGGAATGCACAAGGAAAGACTAACAGCATCTCAGGGAGAGATTGGCCAAAACAAGCTGGAACAAACTTGGCAGATTTTACTTCTTCAGCATTAGCATGGCTTTGGTTTGAGAACTGTTCCTCTGCCAAGCACGGCTGATACTGCTGGTGGTTTGATGGTGCACAAACTTATTTACTACTTTCCTTCCAGATATCTCAAAGGAGGGGTCTGGGTGGGATCTTCTGCAGTATTGAAGCTCAGTCTCTTTTAATAAATGCTTTAATGAATGCTCTTAACTCTTCACCCCCTCTCTCACTGTAGAAGCATTTCTAGTGCTCACCAAAATGTTTCATTAAAATTTGTATAAATGGAGAGCACCAGAAAAGCAGAGCCCAAATGTCAGACGACTTCTACAGGATTCATTTCTCCCTTTCCTCTTTTAATTCTCCCCTTCTTGGGTGGGCGACCAAAGTAAAGTGATGCAGCAATTTTCCTTTGGCAAATTCATTGGGAGCATTTTCTTCGGGGACAAGATGACTCCAGTTGTGACCACAGATCACAAAGCTCAGTTTGGACCATTCACATTTGTTAAACTGAAATTAATCTCCCCTAAAGGTGATATATGCCACACCAGAGACTCAGTATGGGCAGAAAGCTGCATTCCTGAGCAGAAATGTTTATGATTTAAAACCTCCACTTTGATCTATGTCCCACTGAAGATTTGAATACACCTATATTTAGTATAATATTAATATCTTAATAATTTTTTTCAGTGTTGGGTGTCTGACAGAAGCTTGTTGCATCCCAGAGGTTTGGCTGGGAGGATTTCCTCCAGCTGTCTTCATCCAACCCCTCCCAACACTTTGCCACCGACTGACGCCTCCTTTCTCCCTGCTCTGCTTTAGACACATTCCCAAACAAGGGCAAAAATCTTGTACAATGGTAATAACAATAACTTTACAGGGTACTTACACCCTGCAAAGATGTGGCTACTGCTTTGAAGACAAAGCAAGTTATTTCTCATAAACCACAGTAATTAACTCAGCGTCTCTCCAGTCCCCAGAAAAAACTAGAAACTCACAGCAAACCCCAAGATTATCAGGCAGAAAAAACCCCAGCTGGGCTAAATTGGAGTTATTCACCAGCTCTGGGTGTTTCTGTGGGTGCTGGCTGGGAGGATGCTGTGCAAAATGACAGGAATGAAGTTAGTCTGGGTTTGGCATAGGAAGAAACGTGGCAGAGGAAAGTTAACTCTTGGAAGTGGGTTTTTCTCTTCTCTTGCCCTCCAGATGCTGAAGTAATGTTCTATTTTAAAGGGATAAAATGCCCTTATGTAGTTAGGTTGTGCTGTGATTTGGGGCAACCTCTCTGTTTTAAAGCCTGGAGAGAAAAAGCAAATTTTCTTCCTGAGACCTCGGGATGGGAACTTCTGCTGCCACCAGAGGGACTCCAAAATGCAACAGAAAAGTCTCAAACCAGACAAACTTCTGGCAAAGCTTCCTGAATTTCTGGGGCTGCTCTGAGGACTTCTCTACTTTTTCTGTGCCCAGGGCTTGAGGGCTGGGCTCTGAAATGAGCTTTTTGTGCTTTCTTCTCTCATCTTCCTGGTGATTATGAATAGATTATAACAGATTATAATAGATTATAATAGATTGTGAACTCTGGCATCCCTCCCACAGTTAATCCCACCGTGCATCTTGCAGCTCAAGGTGCAAAATGCTCATTCAGTCCCCTCTCTTTTGGTGGCTTCCCTGGTGTTCAGTCACACTCCAAGAACCAAACCTCACTGCTGAAACAGGAGTTAAAACGTTAATGATTTGCTTGCACTCATGAGGGAATTGTAATGTAGGGCTTTTGAGCTTTTATTGCAAATTTTTTGTTTTGAAAGTGGAGGGAAAGCTGATTTTTCAAGTGACTGAAGGTAAAGGCCGCAAAAATTCCATTTGGTTCAGATGGATTCTGCTGTGTCTGATGAAAACAATCATTCTCATCTGCCCCACAAAGGAGTGGTCTTTGTCTTCTCAAGTAAAAGTGGAAAAATTGCCATTGCTGCAGCAGCTCCCACCTGAGGAGGAGATCCCACCATAAAGGAAGGAAAGAACACTCAGGATGAAACTGCTTTTCTTTCCCAGTCTGGGCTGGGGTTTTTGTTATAAACCCTTAAATCCTAAAGGGCATTGGAAAAAAAAAATCTCTAGTGATTATTTTCTTTCTTGTAAAGCATGTATGGAGTTTTGCAGTGACAGCCTCTGGCCCAACAGGAAAAAGGCTGCTGCCTTTCCTAAAATTCCCATTTCCCATGTTTCTGAAGAAGTAACTGTGTCACTGAACCTGCAGCAACATTTCATTTATAATAAAAAACACCCAAAGCATCAAGAACCACAGTATTACAATGATTTAGGTATGACAAGTGACCCCAGGGTACACAGAATTTGATTTCCTGGAATGCAAAATAGCCAAAGTAAAATAGTTTTCAAGGAACTCTCCACATGTTGTTTTTCAGTTACAGCCTCAATGACTTTCCTGTTGTTACTCAGCCCTGGCCTGAGATGCTTCAGATTTACCTGAAGTGACACCAATCATAGAATCTGCAAAGTCCCATCATCCAGATTCTGGTTATCTCAATTTTCACCCACTTCTGTCACCTCTGTGGCTGGGGACACACGATGTTTTTAATCATGTTTTTAATCTCATGGCTTTGGGGACCCCAACTCTTCCTTTCCAGTGCTGAGAACAGGTAATAACTCTCTCTCATGTAGGAAATAGCCTGGGCTGCCTTACAGCAGGCGTGCACAGCCTGCACACAGGGAGACGTGCTTAGGAATGCTGAGATCCCAACCCCAAATCTCCCCCAAATCCTCTGGGTGAGCAGCAGGTAAAGCCACCCCTCACAGGTAACCTAAAGGTTGTGTCAGCCCCAGGCAGGGCTCTGTGCTCTAGACAGGCAGCAGCTTCACCTTCCCAGGTGAGCTACCAGCTGAGTTTGGTTTTGTTGTTAAAGGCAAACCCACGAGGACAGTCCCCTCATTCCCAAACCATGAGCACCCCAAGAGCAGTCGAGGCGTGCCCAGTTACAGACAACAGGAGCTCAGCTACAACACCTGCTCCAGCAGGATATTTATGAAGCGGATCAAACCTGCTGCCTTTTGGCAGCTTCACTGGCCTGACGGGACAGCAGGAGGGATGTTGTTTTTGTAATGCACCTTTGAAATGCAGCTCTGGCCCCTGGCAGGGGTGGTTTATAGCAGAGAGGCAGGATGGTGAAAATCCCACCACCTTCTCGAAGTGTCTCCTTCAGGAGCTGCTCAAGCAGGCCACAGGGACAATCATTTCAAGTCCATGCACACACACACACACCCCACAGATAGCTCAGCAAAGGAAAGGCAGGAAGGGCCTTCTGTATGAAGAATTCCAGCAAAGATTTATTACATCCACCATGCCAAATGGATCAGGGACTAAAGACTGAGATCAAAGCAGTGCCCAGGGTTAGGTATGGGGTCAGGAACCAGTGGTCTGAGGGCAAGGCGTGGTACAAGGGCAGGGCAAAGGGCACTGACCTACAAGGGACAAGGGTAGGCCCACAACTGTGGGCCTGATATTTCTGGGTCTGAGAGATTTTAGCCTGCTAACTTTCTCCCAAGGGAGAAATTCTTAAGAAAGCTGCTTCTCAGAACAAATTCTGGCAAACAACTATCTTTTCTCAAAACAATCTTTCACCAGGTGCTGTTTTGCTTTTCAAAACATTTGAGCTGTTTCTCTGGTTTAACCAATGGGATTGTTCCTATTCACCAACCATGTTAAGTCTGTATCAGAACACCTTATAAAAAGGTAGTAAGAATTAAAACAATAAAGTTTTTTCTATGCTCTTTGCCTTCTGAAATATTTGGAGTGTCTCATCTTTTTTCGTGTCCTACAACAACACACAGCCAGTGGGGAAACAGGGAAAGGAGAAACCAGGGGAACATATATGAACAAAAGCAGAACTGAGGTAGGTTAACACAATGCTGCAGAACACCATGCAGGAAGCCTTTTTGCTCACCCTGAGCTATGAGGCATCCCTGAAGCCAATGGTAGGTTCTTCCAGGGCAAAGCCATAGAGGTTTCCCTCCGAGGCTCGAGGGCCCCCACGGCGTTTGTGCAGGTCTGCGCCACGTCACGCTCCCTGAGCTGTGGGACTCTGTCACTGACCACACACAGCAGCACCCTGTGACTGCTGGGCCCTCCTGGGTGCGAAACAGCCTCTCCTGGGCCCAGGGACCTGCTGTGTGGGCACCACCCAACCCACAGGATCTCTGCTTGGAGTAACCTCGGATGGGATTGTCGGAGCCTGGGGGAGAGAGGAGCAGCGCTGGGGTGGGGCGGGGATGAAGCACAGCCTGGCTGAAAATCCTGAGCAGTGACAAATGTCACAGAGTCACAGGTTGGAAGAGGCCTTGATGATCATCCTGTTTCACCCCCTGCCATGGGCAGGGACACCTTCCACTAGCCCAGGTTGCTCCAAGCCCCAGTGTCCAACCTGGCCTGGAACATGTCCAGGGATGGGGCAGCCCCAGTTTCTCTGGGCGCCCTGTGCCAGGGCCTCACCACCCTCAGAGGGAAGAATTTAATCCCAATATCCCATCCAACCCTGCCCTCTGGCTGTGGGAAGCCATTCCCTCTTGTCTTACCACTCCATCCCTTGTCCCCAGTCCCTCTCCAGCTGTCCTGGAGCCCCTTTAGGCCCTGGAAGGGGCTCTGAGCTCTCCCTGGAGCCTTCTCCTCCCCAGGTGAACGCCCCCAGCTCTCCCAGCCTGACCAGAGCAGAGGGGCTCCAGCCCTTGGAGAATCTCTGTGGCCTCTGGACTCTCTCCAGCAGCTCCAGCTCCCTCTGATGTTGGAGCCCCACATTTGGAGCAGCACTGCAGGCTGGGTTCACCACAGAGGAGTAGAGAGGGAGAACCACCTTCCTTGACCAGCTGGGCACACTGTTTTTGAAATACCCACTCTTTAGCCTTTCATTTGGATGTCCCTCCATCAACCCTTTGATGTTTAATGCTCCCACCATGTGGCACAGCCACGGCACAGTGCTGGTGACACTGAGCAGAGTGACAGAATCTCCTTGGGGGACTGAGAGGTGTCTTGGGAAGTGTTTCCCAAATGAGCCCCTTCTGTTTGCTTATCCCCACATTAGCTTACAACTGAAGAGCCCCCATCTGCTCTGCATTTTCACCCTTTTTTTTTCTATGCAGAACTCCTTTTCAGCTTCCCCCTCTTATTAATAAATGTGTGTTTAGGCTGTTCAGCTTTTAATTTTAATTTTAAGTACAAAGTAAAGTCCCTAAAACTCTTTTTTTGATCCCTGTCCAGCTCATGGGATGCAGCCATGCCTGGCTCTGCCAGGACTTCTGTCCAGACACACTTTGCACAAGACATTCATACCCCAGCCTTCCCAAAACACCTCCTGAGTTTAGTCTTATCTTTTTAATTCTTAAGTGGGAGTGACTTCCAGCCTTGGAAATGAGAACCAAAGGAAAAGTAACTATGAGTTTAGAATTAATAATTAAAAACTCAATTAATTTCTGAAGAGCTGTTCTGAAAATCTGCTGAATCCTGCTCTCCCTGCCAATTCCCAACATGAATTCTGTTAGTCCCCCTATTTCAGAGGCAATGGACAACATTGGGACTTTTATGATGCCCAGCTTGGAGTCTGTGCAACACTGGAACATGGCAAAGTGATCATTGGTGTTTCAAAGACAGTCCTGTGGTTAAAAGTCACATGGGCAAGGTGAGTTACTCATTGCTCCCCAGAAAGCATCCCAAGAGGATGCTGACTCCAGTACAGAAACACCTTCATCCAGCTCTGGAATTTTTCTGTTGGCTGAGTGCACAAAATCCAGTGTGTCTCTGAGCCTGTCCTCTGCTCTCTGCCTGTGGTGCTGGCACTTTGTGTCTGCTGGAGCAGAAGCACACCCTCAAGTTTGGTGTGGGACACGAGAGGATCACCCAAGGACACGGGAATGTGGCACTGCAGGGCTGGAGGGGGACTCTGCTCAGGCAGGTGAGGGTTGGAATAAGTCATCAAAAAGTGGAAATGACAGTTCCTTACACTGCTGCTGCTGCTGCTGAGCTCCCTGGGCATCACCAGCTGCTGACAAGAGTTTGTGCAACTCGTACCGTGCTTTTCTTATCCCCAGAGTCTGTGCCAGAACCAGAAAGAAGAATATTGAACCCAACTTCATCCCCACAGCTGGAAACTGCAGCATCTGCCCTGATAAACACACCCCCCTGAGCTGGGTGAAGAGACCAGGCAAGGGGAAACCTGAGGAGGGTCCATTTTTAATAAGCGTTTATTTATAAAGTGACACTTTACAACTGTTTAAGTGCTTACAGGCATCTCCAGGTTCTCTGGTGAAGGTTTACTGTGAGATGCCAAGCAGGGAGAAAATGAGCAGAACACATTGAGGCAAAATGGTTTTGATCAAATGTCATGAAAAAATTTGTCTCTTTTGCAGTGATTTTCATGATACAGGATTCAGTCATTTTTCTTAGAGCCTCAGGTCTTTGAGTGATAAGATTATAAATAATTTTTTATTTCTTCCAAGAAAAATTTTCAGGTTTGCCAAGCTCTGTTGACTTTTAAGAAAAGGACCAACTTTTTCAAGAAAAAAGAATCAGTGGCAAATTCAAACCACCTTAGGTAGAACCTTTAACAATTACAAGGATTTTTTAATTTTTTTTTTTTTTAGGTAATCCTATGGTTTCTGACAGCTTACCTGCTGGTTTTTGAATGCTTGGAGTTCAAAGTGCTGCTGCAATGAATTTTAAAATAGAGACTTTAAGCTTGATAGAACAGTAGTGCACCGTAATGTAACAGAAAATAGGAAAAGGGGCTTAAAACTCTCTTTACACACTCCAGAAACAGAAAATGGTAACTCACAGGGCAAACCCAAGGCTGGCAGCTCAGTTAAGTGATACTGGGCCAATTTCAGATTTCTGCAGCTCTGACCCAGCTGTAGCCCCACGACAGCACTGAGAAACCACACGAGAGGAACGGCGTGCGGAGCTGGAGCCGAAACTCGGCCAAGCACGACAACAGTTTGTGGCAGAACTGCACAGAGCATCCAGCTCATCTTCTGCACCCCAAACCCTGCAGGATTCGTCCCGAACGGCTGCTGGCTCCCGGCAGGACCCCCCCAACAGCCCTCAGCCAGATGGAAATTCAGACTCATCTCGCAGCATTTGGATTCCCACGACTTCTTGCCCCTCGCTAGAGAGAGCACCAGAAATGAGTTTTTAGAACCCTTCAGGGCTCGGGAGTCCCAAAGCCCTACCTTGGCCGGATGCTCTGCTGGTCCTGTGTGCTGGGAGCGCCTCCTCTTCCTCACTTGTCCTTCAGCGTGGCCATGCCCAGCGCCTCCGAGCTGTAGTCGTACTGGTTGCTGGAGGACATGGAGCGGCCCCAGGAGCACTGCAGGTTGGAGCCCCTCTTGCGGAAGGAGGACGTGAACCTGTAGAAGTTGCGGTGCCTGTTGCGCAGGTACTCCCGGTAGTTTTTGGTCAGCAGGGTGTAGAGGAAGGGGTTGATGCAGCTGTTGCTGTAGGTCAGGCAGGTCACCAGGTAGTTAATGCACTTTTGGGTTTGGGTGGTGAGCTGCAGCGAGCTGCTGTAGAGGCGCACCAGCTGCCAGATCCAAAAGGGCAGGAAGCAGGCCCAGAAGACCAGCACGATGCTGAAAATCATGATGAGGACCTTCTGCCGGGGGGATCTCTTGCTCTTCTCCTTGTGGGGGGGGTTCCTCTGGGACTCCAGGTAGGTCCTGGCCAGGCGCGTGTAGAGGAAGCCGATGATGATGCCCGGGGCCATGATGCTGGTGCTGAAGAGCACGGTCAGGTAGGTCCGGTAGGCATCCACGCTCCAGGTGGGCGCACACATCCTCTTCACCTTGCCCTCCGCCTTGCCCCCCTCGGTCAGCGTGACCATCAGCATCATGGGCAGCGTGAGCAGCAGCGACACCGACCACACAGCCCCCGCCGTGACCTTCCGGTAGCCCCGCGACCGCTTCAGGGTGTCCAGGGGCCGGGTGACGGCCAGGTAGCGCTCGGTGCACATGAGGGTGAGGGTGAAGATGCTGGCGTGCATGGTGAGCAGGTCCAGGCTGAGCAGGATGCGGCAGCCCAGGTCGCCGAAGTACCAGTCCTGAGCCAGGTAGGTGCAGACGATGAAGGGGATGGTGGAGAGGTAGAGCAGGTCGGCCAGGGCCAGGCTGACGATGGAGCTGTACATGGGGGCGGCGCAGCGCGCCGAGTGGCACATCACCACCAGCGTGTAGACATTGCCGGCCACCCCGGCCACGTACATCACCGACAGCACCGTCCCGAAAGCCGAGGGGATGAGCAGGGGGCCGCTCCCGGGGGCACCCCCGCCGCCCGCCGCCGCCGCCGCCGTCCNCCGGGCTGCCCCCGGGGGAAGTGCCCGCCCCGCCGGGGCTCCCCCGCTCTGCGCCCGCTGCGACCGCGGGGACCCCCCCGACCCCCGCCCGTGCGAGCTCGGCAGGTGCCGTCCGGGGCCGGGAGCCGCCGGCCGCGCTCAGCCCGGGCCGGGACCCTGCGGAGAGCGGCTCCCCGAGCCGGGAACGGGGCTCCAAGAGCCGGGAACGGGGCTCCAAGAGCCGGGAACGGAGCTCCCCGAGCTGGGACTGGGGCTCCACGAGCCAGGAACGCTGCTCCTCAAGCCGGGAACGGGGCTCTGCCCTTCGAGAATGGGGCTCCCCGAGCTGGCATTGGGGCTCCTTGAACCGGGAACGGAGCTCCAAGAGGCGGGAGCGGGGCTCTGCCCTCCGGGAACCAGGCTCTCCCTTCCGAGAACCGGGTGAACACACAAATAGATGGGGCTCTTCCCGCCGGGAACGGGCCTCCCCGAGCCGGGAGCGTGTCCGGAACGAGCCCCGCCGGGCAGCGTCAGCCTGCGGGAGCTGCCTGAAAAGTTCTCCCGGCCACTCCGCTGGAATTTGGCGCTTCCCTCCCGCGGTGGCATCGCTGGCGATGGGGCTCGGCGCTGTGCTTCAGGTCCTGAGGCAAAGAGGTGTCAGTGGCCGACAGGGAGAGCCAGAGGCAGCCGCGCTCCGCAGGTGCCCCAAAGCGCTCCAGATGCGCTCGGAGAGAGGCTGAGGTGGAGGTGGATAGCGAACCCGGGCTGAAACAGCCTCTGTTCTCTCTGGAAATAGCTCGTGTTTTGAATTTTACCCTGAAAAGCACGACAGTGCTGTCATAAGATTTAAAATTCGAGCTTTAGTGGTTCTTCTGAAGAGGGAGAGGTACACGGTCGATGAATATGAGACAACTTATCCCCTCAGGCAAGAAGTCTGGGGACAGCGGCAAAATCAATAAGCACCTTACATTTCCATCTTATTTTGGAGAAAGCAGAGATAGGGCAGTTTATAGTCAAAGGACAACTTTCCAAGGGTACCAGAATGCTGTATTCCC
The DNA here is from genome assembly GCA_013400495.1 of Nicator chloris. NCBI lineage: Eukaryota > Metazoa > Chordata > Aves > Passeriformes > Pycnonotidae > Nicator > Nicator chloris. The sequence continues at coordinate 270,432 of WAAE01007662.1, forward strand.
TCAGCTACCATTGATTTCCAATAGGAATTCACTGACTTTTATGCCTTCAAACATTTCTGTTTAAAGCAGAGTGCTAAAATGACCCATATATGTTTATTTGCTTGTTTTGTTTTAATCCCTCCTGAAAGTACTTTTGTGCAAACTGTTGTCTAATTCTCTGTGCCACGCTACGAAGCAGTGAAAGTCTCATTAACTTGTAGGAGCAGGATTCAGCCCTATAAAAATATTATCTTGAGTACTTGATTGTAATCTGCTGTGGGGTGAACACACAAATAGAACCCTGCTTTCCTTCCCGGTACCGCTCATCAGCGTTCGTGTCTCTCTCCAACACGCTCCAAACGCTCAAAGCTCTATTCAATAAAGGGCTGGCTCAAACACGGTTTGCATGTTGGTGAGGGAGAAGAAACGAAATTGAATTATTTTCAGGCAGGGGGTTACTTCACCAGACCCAGCCATCGCACCGGCAAAGCTCAGCCCCGAGCGCTGCGGTGGAATTTGCTTTTCGCTGGAAGTTTGGGCTCCGTCCCGCGCCAGCCCCGCATTCCTCCGCGGCAGCTGGGCAGGGCAGCTGGGAATGCAGGCGGATGCTTCACCGGGGCCAAATCCCGCCCGCATGGCAGGCAAGGGGATTGACTGCCACAGACTTCAAGTGGGATCCGGACTTGGCATAAATAGATCATCTCTGAGAATTAGGTTGCATGCAACTCTTGCAGTCCTGGTGCCTTTTTTTTTTTTTTTTTTTTTTTTGAAGTTCTCTGTTTTTTTATCTGTCTTCATCTAGTGCCGAGGACAGAGGGAAAAGAGGGAGCAGAGCAGATATTGGCTTTCTGCTGTGTTACCTGATTTGTTTTGTGTGATCACACGAGGTGTTAGAGGTAAGCAGAGTAGTAAGTTCTTCTAGAGAGAGAATTACTTCATCTGTTTAGTAAATACCTAATTTCAGCGTCCTGGTTTTCCTTCCAGCACAAGAATATTTCGTTAAGCAACGCCAGGCATCAATGAGCCTGAGAGACACTTGTAGGATACACACATATATCCATGGGAACTTAGTCCTGTTAAACTCTTCAAAAATAGTTTGTTGCCTGCAGTTGTCCTGCAGCACAGCAAAAGCTGTCTCTGAACAAAAGGCACTTCTGCTCTCACCATGCACTGAGCCTCTTCTGCACACCCACAGGCATTAACAGAGCACTTCACATCGGGTGGAATTGGGCCTGGAGCTTGTGAGAACTGTGATCAATCAGAATTAAAAGGGGGACGATGCAGGAGTCTGGAATACTGATGTTTCCTGTTTGTCTGTGTACACAAGGGACACATCTTTCAGCAATGTGGGTGACAAGTTACCAGAAGAAGTGGTGAATTTTCCTTTTCTCCAGCTGTCTAAGTAAGGACTGCAAGTGCTTTTTCGGAAGACGAATTTCAAATTTTTGATTTGAATAATCAAACAGGAATAGGGAGCTCAGTGTACGATTTCTGTCAGAGTAAATCCTCAGGGGCTTGCACACAAAGCCAAGTCATCAAGGATCAAATTGTCTTATGAACCTCAAGTTCTGTTATTCCCTATGTGGTTTTCTTGTAATATTCTAAAAAGTATTGGTATGAAAATGATAAATGATGTAGAATCACAGACTCATGGAATCACAGAATGGTTTAGGTTGGAAGGGACCTTAAAGCTCCCCCAGTCCCCCCCCCTGCCATGGGCAGGGACATTTTCCACTATCCCAGGCTGCTCCAAGCCCCGTCCAGCCTGGCCTTGGATACTTCCAGGGATGGGGCAGCCACAGCTGCTCTGGACTATACCTTGCACAGATACTTCAGGTGCAAAATTTCCCCTCTGGAGCCATGTATGGCTCGTGCTGAGCATACCCAGCCACCTTAAAAAATAGCTCCATGTGGCCTTTTATTCTCTGCTTTGAACAGAACACTTTTCAGGTGCTCAGCACCTAATTTTAGAACTTCCCAATTTTTTTTCTGCTTGTTAGGAAGCAGACAGTAGCAGTCTCTGTGGTGAGGGCTGCTTGAGCAGCCATGTCCAAATTTTTTCCTATAAAGTCCTTGATTTTCTCCGTGAATAACTGGCACTCCTTTGTTTGGCTGTGAAGGTCATGGTATATATGGTGGGCAGCTGAAGGCTGTTGCCTTGGCAAACTGAAAAGCAGCTCTCCTTGCTCCATTCAGCTATGACAGGATCCAAACTAAGTGTTGTCTGGGCAAATGAGTGTTTGGAAGCAGAGGCTCCCTGATAGGCACCATCTTTGTACATGTTGTCCTCCTGAAGTGTCTTCTGGGTGGAATTTTATTGTTGAGAGTGAATTCTGTGTTCAGAGCAGGGAGCATGTGAAATGATGTATCCTGCACGTGAGCTTTGAGGTAGAGGTGCTGTGGAGGGCAGGTGCAGCCTTTGGCTGGGTTTGGTTTCAGTTGTACAAGTTCTGCCTGGCCAGGTGGGCACTGATGTTTCTCGTTGATACTCTTGTGCCCAGCCACCACATGGATGATCCTCTTCCCATCAGAAGTGCAGGAAGTGAAAAGACTCAACTGATCACTTGCCAAAGTATCAGGAAAGTATTTTGCTTTGGCCAAGTTCAGAGGTTTCTTGACAGAGTATCCGAGTGAGAAGGGCAGAGAATGGGACATCTCTGGAGAAGCCCGGGGGTGAAGTTTGTTAGATCCCAAGCATGTGCTGTCAGATGAGATCCATACATTCATTTCTTAATCCTAAACTTAGAGGCTCAGTTATCATCTGTTACTGCAGAGCCTGCCAGTGGAATGAAACATTGCAGGGGAAGAGGATGACAAAGAGGTATTGAAAGCAACTGCAGCTCAGTGTCCCATGGGGCAGGCAGAGACTGATTTGGCTGCCTTGCTGACTCAATAGCAGATCCTTTTCTCAGGTTACCACCCACTGGTGTGTAATCCCTGCAGCTTGGCCATCGAATCTCCTCGGAGCACTGTTTATGCTCTGCAATATGCACAGGGCCTTGTCTCTCCCTGGAATTGTCTCTGAACCAGTCATCACTCAGGTGCAGGGGATTATCTGAAAGCGTGGAATGTGCACACTGATTGCAGCAGGGTCACTCCTGAGCTGCACAGACACAAGGAAGAGCAAATGTGCTCCCCAACTGCTGAATGTGTTGTTAACGTCCATGTTTCCATCTGTCCTCTAGAGCTGAATATGCCCTTAAGTTTAAATTCACAGGTGTACTTTATTTCAAAGCCAGAGCTTTCTCCCCTCACTCAGAGGTTTGAGATGCAAGTGTCCTAGCTCTGGAGGAGCCAGGAGAGAATCCTCTGTGGGATCTCTAAAGAGCACCATGTAACAGGTTTCAGCCAGCATTATTTCAGGAGTGTAGTTGCATGGGTTTTAAAACCCCTCCCAGATAAAAAGAACACAGGAGGGACTTGTACTTTTAATGACAACACTCCTGGGCAAGTGCCCTGTGGCTCCTGATGCCCTGTGAGGACAGCAGAGTCCCTGGAGGGCAAGGCCTGAGGTGCCACATGGATCTGTGCCCAAGGGGATCTGGCTGGTGGTGGCTGCTCCCTTTGGAGGCAGCTTCAGGCCAGTTATAGGAAGGCACTCCCAGGGTCACTGAGTCCAATTTTGTGTCATTTCAAGCACCTGTGTGACAGATACGAGCCCAGAAAACCTGCTCCTCACGTCTTGTGCATCCAAAGCCATCAAACACCTTTGGGGTGCTGCAATAAGCCTGGGACCTTCAGTACTGAAGATTACAGCTGGCAGAGAATACAGTGGCCACAGGAAAAGGTGAGGAGATCAAAGGTTTTGTCCTTGCTTTCTGCAGAAGATAAAGGCAGTAAATTGTGTGCTATTACAGTGACTTTCAGCTGCTCTGGATTTTTAGGATCTTCTCCTTGTGTTAAAGCGTTTGAGATCATTTTACAATGGAAAAAATACATATTAATAACCCCAAGTCATTTCCTGCAGAAACTCAAACCCCTACCATTACACTTAGATGTGAATTCTTTCTCCTCCCCTGAAAGACAGAACTGTACACTGGAAAAAGAAAAAAATCCTCCTCCTTTACTGTGCATGTGAGTGCAAAGGAGACTTGGCTCCAGGGAGGATTTTATTGTTACACAATACAGCATCTGCACAGACTGGGCACTGCAGTGATGGTGCCAAAGAGCTGGCAGAGATCTTAGCTGGAGAGCACAGGGCAGGGCTGGGGGAGCAGCAGCTTTGATTTGGCAACCTGGGTTACTTTTTGTCTTGCTGAAGGAGCTCTGGGAGTCGCATGCTCAGTGCAGTGTTGCTTTTGGTGCTTGATTTGTTTTTGTTCAAGGTGGGAAGGCTTTTATTCATATTAAATGGGCTTTTCTACTGATGGAAAAATTAGAGACTTTGTATCTGCAGATTTCTCCCTCAGAGAGGGTTTGGCTCTTCCCACAGGCTGAACTCCACTTGGAGTGTGCAAAACCTACGGCACGCTCTCATCTCCAGAACTCAGCCTGTTGTTAATAAAGAGCTTCAGATGCTGGAAACTCTCTCTGGTTTCCTGACTTCTGTGATATTTCTTGGTCTACACCGAGCAATTGCCTTCAGGTGAGCAGTCTGCATTTCATGGGAGCTGTGAGAGGCACTGATGGGGATCTGCAAGGATGGTGCATCCAGCGTGGCGGAGAGGGAAACTCCTGCACTGTTTTGGAGGAACAGTTACTAGGATGGATGTTGTTTCATACTGATTTCTAAGAATTATACAAAAACTCTTGACAGATGTGAGAAAAGGATGGAAGCCNGTGTTGTTTCCTATTGATTTCTAAGAATTAGATGTGAGAAAAGGATGGAAGCCCAAGGAATTTCCTTTTGCTAAAGGAACAATTCCTGGTCAAGCCTCGTGCTTGGTGTCTGGGTCAGAGCTCACTTGGGTCAGTGTGAGCTTTTTCCTGGGTTTCAGTGGGCTTTGGAGAAAGCCATTGATTAAAAACCAAACAAGAACAGAGCTGGGTCCAGGTCCAGCTTTGGGGATGTTTGAACGGAGAGGTTCTGGCTTGGAGGCTGGCAACACAATATCATTTGAAAGGCAGATTATTTAAACTCCTCCAGCAGCAGCCACGCTCAGAGCATCCCAGAGCAGGGCTGAGAGCTCTCCAGGACTGTTTGACTCCTGTCACAGCTCTTGGGCTGGGGGTGATAGCTCTGTGTGTGCCTCAAAGCCTCTGCTTGGTCACTTCTCTCCTCATATCTACCTTCCCTGACAGGTTTCTGCCTCCTGAACACCTCAGGGAGGCACTTGGTGCAGGTTATGCAGAAAAGGAGACTGTGCTGCAGCCCAGCAGCACAGGGCAGGGGATCTCACTGCTACCAAGTGAGATCTGAGATTCTGTAAGCTGACTCTTGTCTCCACATCCTGGTGCCTCCAGGGAAGCTCAGAACCCTTTGTTATATTTTCATTCTAATGTTTCTCTGCTTTAATTATGTGAGGGTGTGTGTCAGAGTCTATCAGTGTCAGATGTTGCTGCTGGAGGGGGATTTCAGGCAGTGAGACTCCAGCTGTGTGGGTACCTGTGTCACTTTAGTGAGAGCAGTGAACTCCTCCTGATGATCCTCTGCCTTCGGATCAGACTTTGCCTCTCCAGATCTGTATTAAACTTGGTTATAAAAGCCCTGAAATGGAGCAGAGGGCCATGAAATGGAGTAGAGCTCCGTGTGCTCTACTTCCAGCCCTGAAATTACCTTCAGAAGAGCTTTGTCCCAGTCCTTTTCTCCCCCAGGGCTGTGCAGGGCTGTGCTGCTGGAGCCCCAGGAGCTGCTGCCCAGGCTCTCTGGGCACAGGGGTTTGCTGGCACCTGCCTTGCTGGGTTGGCTTTGTCTGGAGAAGCCACAGGGTGCCACGGCTCTGTGTCACCAGCTGCCAGCTGTCCCCAAGGGCTCCCTCCTGCATGTCACTGTGCCATATCCTCACCATGAATGGGGAAGGGAAACAGAAGCACTGGGGAGGAACAGCAATAAAGGAAACACAGGGATTTGTTTGTTTATTGGAGGGGTTTGGGGCTCATTTTTTTAGTTCATGGCTACTTGCAGACAGTCAGAAAATCAATGTTCATGAACTCAAAGCCTTAAGAACTAAGCATTAGGAGCACAGCTTTTCCCCTGCAGGCTGCACAGAGCCAGGTACATTTGCAATTCTTTGCTAATAAGCTTGGGACTAGATCAGCATATATATTTGTAAAATCACAAATCCCTTTATTACTGAAGGCAGCCCAGAGTTCTACAGTTTGCCTAGAAAATGGAATATTTGATCCTCCCCCACTAATTGTGTGTTTTTCTTGTCTCCTGGCAGTCGGCACAAAAGCTCTGAAGGACGTGACATATGACAAAGAGAACACCAAAATCTGCTGGGCCATATGAGCAGCTCACACTGCAGTGGGCACGCTCCTGGCTCCACAGAGCTTCACAGCTTCACTATTCCCTGCTTCCTGATGGGAATTTGTGCCTTTACTTTAACTGTCTGCAGTAAGTCACAAGTATTTCCTCCCAAAGCGTGCAATCTTCAAGCTTCATTTAAATCTGAAATACACCTGGGATTGGGAGGAGGGAGTTGGTGGTCCTGGGCACTGCTGGTGTTGGGACAGGTCCAGCAGAGACACTTGGTTGATGCACCCTTCCCCAGGAGGTGGCTTTGGTGTAAAGAACACAACTCCAAGGGCGAGCTGGGATTTGCAGAGTCCGGTGAACACTGAACACAGCTGTGCCAAAAGATGTGAATCCCCCTTTTTCCAGTTTGGGTGAGGGGTGAAGTGCCAGTGTGGGTTCTGTAAAGAGCTGTCCAAGCTTCTGTCATCCTCCCATCAGCAAATCTGCTGCTGCCTGTGCTGGGAGCACTGAGTCAGTCATGACTGTCAGTGGTGGCACGGGGATGTGCAGCTGCACTGGACAGACACAACCAAGTGGTTCTTTGGAGCAATAACTGACACCAGCCACTTCAGGCACCTCTGCAAGATCAAGGGCAAAGAGAGAGGCCAGACAATCCAAGCACAGTTGTTTATAAACCAAAGGCTTGATTATTCACTGTGAGCCATCAGCAAACTCTTCCACTCAAAACTGCTTCCATCAAAGCTCAGCGTTATTAAAGAGGGGATTTATCTCCAGCAGGATTTTCCTGCACTGGACTCAAGGGGAGAAATGAAAGATAAACATCCCAGTGACAGGCAGAGGCCAGGGAGGGGAGTCTGGTCAGTGCAGCTGAATGGCTGCAGGCTTTTTGTCCCTTTTGTTGGGGGGAGCAGAGGGATCCAGATGCAGGGCTTGGAGAGAGCAAGCTCAGCGTGGGGAGCCACTGGACACAGGAAAATGCCACATCTCAGGGGTGGTTTTGTCAGGCTGACAAATGCAGCCTTTTTGTCCCCATTGACTGCAGCTGCAGGGTGCTCTGGGTGCAGCTGAGGCCAGTGGGTGCTGTTCCCTCCTCCTGTCAGTGAGCTGCAGACTCCCACCCCACAGTGGGGAGGTGAGAGCAGGTTGTGCATCTTTGGCCTGGGGTACAGAAATCTGTGTTTGTAGCTTCTGGGCAGAGACACAGAGAGTGCATTCATCTTTGGAAGAGATACACCTAGGCTTGGAAGCAGCAGTGTTGCTTAGTCCTGTCAAGTGTTGCAGGAGAGTTCCTGTACCCTGAGCTAGAGACAGAAATATCTCTAAGTTTGCCAAAACAGGGCCAGAAGCCTGTCTATGCGAGCTGTGGGACTTTGGAAATAAAAGATGGGAGGTGGTGTTGGAGTAAGGAATTGGATCTGACAGGTTTTCATCACAGCCACCAATTAGGGGGTGGATTTTTCTGCTGAAGTGCAGAAAAGGGGGCTGGGATTCCTGTGCCTTCCCCAGAGCAGAGAGGGTGGATGTGTGGGGACACAAGTGCCAGCTAGCAGTTGTACCTGTCAGCCTCAGGGGAGATTTGCCTGCTGAGAAAGGGCCCTACATTGTACCCCAAACAGCGTGGATGGGAGACAGGTAAAAGAGATGTTCTCTGCTAAGGGGTATAATCAGCTTTTCCCTCCCAGGTTTCAGGCTGGTGGGCTGAAGCCTCTTTCCCAAGTGGGAGAAATAGCAGAAAATATTGTTTTTTCATTTTCCAAAGAGCCCTCTGTTCCCCCCACCCCCTCCTAACGTGCTGAGAAACATCTCTCCATGGGGAGCATGGAGGTGAAAAAAGGTGGGAGAGTGTCTGACAGACCTGCTGGGGTTCAGGGTGGGCTTCCAGGGCTTTTCTTAGATATTGGTAAAACACTGAATGCAAGCACTGATTGTTACCACTTGTTTCTCTCAATCTTCATGCTGCCAGTGGCTCTGGGGTTGTTCTCTGCACTGACACACTGAATTAACTCACCACTGCAGGGAAGGAGGCTGCAGGAATATTTGTCTCCCAGAGATGTTGACTCATGTCTGGCAGTTGTGGTGGCACTTGAGTTGAAGTTGTCACCTCTGCTCAGTCCTTGAGGTGTCACAGCTCTGCTGCTCAGCTGAGATCCAATCATATCTCCAGAACCTCACACATCAATTCTGCATTTGAAAGAAGCAAGTAATGTGACAGAGGGATTTCATGGTGAAGTTAAAAAAACCTCTTCCAATCCTGTGACAGTGCTCAGAGAGGCAGTTCCATCACTCCTAGAAAGATGCCAATGCAAAGGTCTGTCCAAGTTGCTTCCTGTAGCAAGGTTGGAGAATGGCAGCAGCACATAAATTCTACACTGGAACACTGGAAAACCTCAGAATTCTTGATTTAGATCAAAGTCCACTTTGAAAAGAGGATTGAGGCATTTTTTAAATGTTACTCTCTCTGTGTTATGTGCTGTTTTCTCTTCCAAGGGAAGCTGTCTGCACTGCATTATGTAGTAGGCTCTTGAAAGCATAACTAGTTATGTAATTATTAGAATGATATTTGCATTCCCAACTAGGCTGTCTATAACTGCAATGGTAATACATGCTAATTAAATACCAATTAATCATTTTAAAAAATGAGATCTGAATCTATACAGCTAGCACAGATGTAGTAAATACTCATTGCTTATGAAGAACAAATCAGGTGTGTTTTAATATGCAGCCCTAGTCCTATATAAACACATTGTGCCATTGTTATTTGGAACAGATTTAATGTGCTTTTTATTCATATTGCACAGCTACTGCTGACTGAGTGACAGTCACTGTAATGTGTTTGACTACTTTGATATTAGCTCACACTAATGCTTCCAGCTGTTCACGTTGGGATGAGTTGTGTTCCAACCATCAGAAAATGGAATTTAATAAGTTTTACCCTGCGAGGTAGAGGGGTTTCCTCATCCTTAATCCAGCCAGGCAATCCAGGTAGGCTGATGAAAAAAATTTGTCTATTTTGTACAGTTTGAGGCTGTTTGGCTCTGGCAGGACATCTTCCATCTCTTTATCTGGAGGCTTCAGAAACTCTGTGGAAGAGAAGTGATGTCCCCATCAAGCTAAGATGCTTCTGATTTAAGAAACATTCCGAGTTTCTGCTGCCAGAGGGAAACAGGTTTTCATGAACTCAGTCTCTGGTATAAGTTTCTGCTGCAAGTTTGGAGTTGTGCTATAGACCTGGGGGGATAAGCCCAAGCTCAGTTAGCTGAACATGATGTGTGCTGCCTGCTGGAACCTGGGGATGAGCCAAGGGAAAGGCTGGCAGGGTGCAGCCAAGCAGGGCACTGAAACCAAGGGGTGCCAGGGCACCCTGGCTGTGAGAGGCTTGTGCAGCCCTGGCTGTGCTTGCTGAGGACTGAGGACACTCAGCACTTCCATGAGACCTGGGGTTTGGCTTGCAGGGGTGTTTTCCAGACTTTTGCCGTGCTGGGAGTTTGATTTTTTGATCGTGTTTTGCCTTGGAAGACATTTCCTTCATGAGAAAAACCCAGGGCAATTCAAGAGTGGCTTTGGCCAGGCAGGATCTGGGCAGGATTCCTGGTGATGTGGGAGGTGCATCCCTGTTCCTGCACCTCCCCACTGCTGCTGGGCTCCACCACATCAGCCCCCTCTGTCACACCCCCCAGGGAGGCTTTTCCTGCACTGAGGCCAGGCCAGGCCAAGGGCTGAGGCACCCACCTGGGGATTTCCCCAAATGACCCCACCTCACTGTCCAGAGCATCTGCAGGGCTGGCCCTGGGTGCCCCTCTGGTGTCCCCAGGGGAAAGGAGGGCAAAGCCAGCTGAGGGGGCCAGGGCACATGGAGGAGGAGCAGGAGGAATGAGGAGATAATTAGGAACTGCAATGCTGTGCAATTAGGAGTGGAGTACCAAAGTCTGGAGTAGCATTAGTGCCTACCCCACCAATTCCCAAAAATGGTCTGTGGCTCCTGAGGCACATTCACCTCCAGCAGGGAAAATCTGTTTGACACAAATGCTATGGGTTCCCAGGTCAAAAGTTGGGCAGTGACAGAATTAAGGCTTTGCCTGCAGCCTCTGTTGTGTGGATGAACATCTCTTCAGTACTTCTTTCATGTAGTTCAAGTACTTTCCAAGCTCTGATGTATTTGCTGTCGCTTGAACTGTCTCCCAACTCCATACAGCCCAGAACTGAGCTGAATTTGTGAAGAATACTATTTTTTTTAATTTGCTAAATTTTTAAAATACCTGTAACTTCTTTTGATTATTTATTGCATCACTTAGGGTTTCCAACGTCGAGATAATTGGAATTTTCCTTCCTGTTCTTCTTCTCAGTTTGTTCCTCCTCACTTTTAGGAATCAGGCTCACTGATTTTCAGGATCTTTACCTTTACATTCTGGAGCTGGTGACACCTTAAATGGATTATATCAGCTCATTGGGTCTCATTTAGAAACCAATCAACCCAAATTATCTTCAGTGCTATGTAATGAAACTAAGTTCAAGCACTCCTCTCTAAGTGTTTTCCTGAGGCGCTTCTGTGAGCTCAAGCTGTGCTGCATGTACAGGACAATTTAGGTCTGAAGCTCACTTGAGACTTCATCAGCAAGGTAAGAGAGCATTAGTAATTATTCTAATTTTTCAAGTCAAGATATTTGTTTGGCAGAATGGCTCTGTGCTTCCTTTAAAGTCACTGCATCTTTTTTTTTTCTTCTTCTTCTTCTTTTTTCTTAGTAACTAGGTATAGGAAGGGTAGGTATTCAGTTTGATGTCATTTGCTCTCTTGATCATGATGTTTCTCAACAGAGAAATACAAATTTGCTATTCCTAAGAGAAAGATTTTTTTTTTCCTGTATATTGGCAAGAAAAAATGCCATTTTACTAAAAGCTCAGTTTAGATAGCTCTGGACAAAACCCAGTCTGGGTGGTAGAATCAGGAGCAGGAACAGGTGTGCTCCTCACCTTAGTAATACACGTGTAAAAATGATGGGGGTGTTAAAATCCTTGACTGCAGCAGGTGCCAAACATAACTCTGCATCCTCAGTAGGTTTTTGAGAGCTTTGTCTGGCTGCTTGCAGCCTGCCAGGCCCAGAAAAGGGGTGGTGATGATGACAGAAATGAATATTTACAGGTGTCCAGCAGGCAGGTGTGTCCCTGGCAGCAGCAGTGGGTGAGGCAAGGACAAACCTGGCACGTGCCAGCCCTGACACAAATCAGTCCCTGCTGATTTGGGCACTTAGGGCAGCTCTGTGTGGATGCCTCGGGAGAATTTTGGTGGAGCCTTTGCACTTTGAGTCCCTTGCTGGTTTGTGAACATTAACCTTGAGCTAATTCCTGTCCCAGGAGTGGGGTGACCACCAAACCTGTCCCCAAAGAACAGCAAAGCCCAGCCTAAAACACCAAAGTCAAAGCTGATTGAGCAGCCCTGGGACAGAGTTCACTGCAGAAAACAATGCTGAAGCAAATTTCTGAGTATGGGGAATGTAATTATGCTGTTTCTTTTTGAAAGATAAATGGATGATGTTAAGTCTCATCACAGGCTTCTCTCATTAGGCTAAATTCACTCAGCAGTGCTTTTGTATTCAGAAGAACATTATGTGGACTAGAAAGTGCTCAGCCACAAAGCAAGCTATAAAGAGGTTAATGGTTGTAAGCCAAAGTTACATATAAGCAGTGATAATGTTACAGCTCGTGTTATTCCATTTTTCTGGGGCAGTGCACATCTGTTTCTTTCATTTCAATGCAGGTTTTGGTCTCGTGGAAGAGCTCTGAGTCTGGGAGCAGAGTACTTGACTCTGCTTTTGTGCTGGGCATCTCAAAGGCCTGCAGCCTGCCACTAGGGCTGAGGCATTTAAGGTTTTACCTCTTAACTTTAAGGAATAATGAGCATCAATGGAATGAATGGGTGCTTCTCAGAAGCAACCCAAACAATCCAGATTCTGCCCTTTGTAGAAGTCTGGGTTCAAAACATCTCCCACTGCTTTTTAAGTCACTGTGTCTCCATGAAAATGATGAAAACTTGGACCAGAAGCAAACCTACTCCTAATATCAGATATTAGGAAGAAATATCTTGACACAGGTGGCCCAGAGCAGCAGTGGCTGCCCCTGGATCTCTGGAAGTGTCCAAGGCCAGGCTGGATGGGGCTTGGAGCAGCCTGGGATAGTGGAAGCTGTCCCTGCCCATGGCAGGGGGTGGAACAAGATGGGCTTTAAGGTCCCTTCTAATCCAAACCATTCTGTGATCCTGTGATAAGGAGAAGACCAGGCTGTTACAACAGCCCCCAGGCCTGATGGGCTGAGGGGAAGGAGAAAATGAGAGAAAACTCTGCATTGATTCTGTCCAGCAGCCTCACCTGTAGGAATTTTTATCATGTGCAGTTTATATTGAGGGAAGTGTGGCAAAAGAAAGACTCAACTGTCCCAGCTGTAAATAAACCCAAGTCTGAGCTGGAGATCAGCCTCCAAATGTGGCTCCTGTCACTCCACGTGACACGAGTCCTGTGCTGAGCATGTCCCATGCTGCCCATTGGGATGAGTTATTTCAGGAGAGTTGGCTCCACCAGCAGGACTCTGATGCTTGTTCAAGGCTCCCAACCAAAGGTGGTGTCAAAGTTTTATCTTTCCTGTTTTTCAGGCTCTGTGCTGCCCAGGGTGCAGCTCTGAGCTCACACTCAGGGTCACTCAGCTCTGCACACAGCAGGGACACAAAACAAATCCTTCTCCTGCTGCACACCAAGGACAGCTGGGACAAGTGTTCAGCCCAAAAGCACAAACAAGGGAGGGCTGAAGGGAGAAAACAAGAAGGATGGGACTGCATAACCTGCAGCTGTAATTGGACAATTAAACCCCAATATGCAAATGGACCAACACTTACCAAAGTGTGAGACCTCGTGACCATTTGTCCATTTTGTGACCATTTTGGGTCCATTTTGTGACCACTTTGTGTCCATTTTGTGACGATTTTGTGTCCACCTTGGGTGTAGCCCTGGCCAGGCTCTTGTCCTGCCCAAGGTGTACCCTTAAAGGCCTTTTAATAAATATCTACTTTATTCTCTAGCTCTGTCCAGTCTCTGTTCCAGCTCAGCCTTCCCAAGGCATCAGGTGGAGCTGTGGGTGATGGATGGGCCAGGAACAAGGCTGGGGCTGCTCTGGGGTCGGTGGCTTTTTCTGGAGCAGGGAGGATGAGTTTGCCCAGAATAAATCTGACACTGTGGAACAAAGTGTCCCCCAGAATTGTGTTCTACAGCCAGGAGAGCAGCAGCCTTTCTGCCAGCTGAGGGGCCTGCTGCAGGAACACTTTGGCAAGGGGATAAAATTATAGCCAAATTGGTGCTAAGCAGCCTGATGGTGGGTGGCTGGATTATGCAATGTTACTGATACTCAAAATCCGTTATCTGCTGCAAAGAATCTCTGAATGAAATTAATTGATAGAGCAGATAGCTCTTTATTTTGTTTTCTTTTCTTCCCCTCCACTCGCTTCCAAATGCTGTGCATTCAAACACCTCCATGCAAATTCTTTAAAGTTGAGAAGACAGGGAGGACAGAGATTGTAATGAATAAAGTACCTGAGATCAGGGTTAGCAAATGAGCTCTTGCATTGTCAGAAATTCTTGGGTTTGTTGAAACTTGGTCCTGGAAGGGATAAGCCAGAAAGCAAGCCTGAGAAAAAGAGAAAAAAGGCGACATCCTTTCCCTTCAGCATGCACGTTTGTGAGTGTAGTAATTTCTGGGGGAGGTATCAAGAGTTACAGCTGCCAGGTGGGGTGAGTGAATGGCAGAACCATCATCATGTAGAAATTGGTGTGGTTTTGCTGTGGAGAGAGTGATCATAGCTCAACGGCCGTGCTCAACTTGGTTTATTGATTTGCTGCCTACAAACAAGAATTGTGCCTGATTTCCTAGCTGGCAAATTAAGGAAATATGGTTGATTTTCTCTCACTGGGAGTAATTTTGGCCTCTCAAGGTTGAATTGTAATGTTAGTTAGGGTGTGTTTAAGAGCACATCTGTCTTGCCCTTCTTTCAGGCTTGTTCTAGGAATGAGGGAGGGCTGAGCTTGGGCTGCAGGTGCCACAGGGGCGTCAGAGCTGAAAGGGAAAGGTGTTGGACACGAAAAAAGACAACAGACTCCAAGGTTTTCAGAAGGCAAAGAGCAAACAAGCTCTGCCCATCGGGCTTTGTTCTGCTTTTATAAAGTGTTTCAGTCAGACTTTACGTGATTAGTGAACAGGAACGACACATCCCCAGCCCCATTGGTCAAACCAGAGAAAACGGCAGAAAAACAGAAACAACACCTGGAGAAGAATTGTTCAGAGAACAGGAGAGTTGTTTGCCAGGATTTGTTCTGAGAAGAAGCTTTCTTAGAGATTTTCTCCCTTGGGAGAATGTTAGCAGGCTAGCAGGCTAAAATTCTCTCAGGCCCAGGAATGTCAGGCCCACAGAGAGGTTGTTGCCTTGCCACCCTCCCTGGCTGACTAGCCAGCATTTTCTGGAGCCCACGAGAGGTGATAAAGAGCAGCAGCTCTCGTGGAGGTGTTTTGTGTTCTGGTGCTTTGCAAGGGACCCACAGCTGGAAGCAGAGTGTGCCCATCAAGAACCTCAGCAATGCAGCCCAGAGTGGGGCCACAGCCTGGGCTCCTCGTTCACCAAGGCAGGGGTGATTCCAGCAGAAATGAACCCTCAGAGAGCAGGGAAGGAGAAACTGCAGCCCAGGCCTGGATATTGTCTGTCCTGCTGCCTCTGAGCATTGGGGAGTCCATGTGGACCAGAGGTGGTGCCAGTGCACTCAGCCCCCTGACTTTTCATTGTGGGGTTTGAGACCACCTTGAAATTCTTCTCCCAGCTTGCACAAGTGAGGGGTGTTGACAGCTGGGGGATGTGTGTGATGCCATGGGGACAGTCTGTGGTTACAAATTTTGATGTGGAGCTGTCCTGGACTAACACAGAGCCCTTTTGGCTCAGACTTTGGCTGTCCTGTCTCCTCCTGGCTGCTCTTGCCAGTGGAGGGGAACCTTCCTGGGGTTTGCTCCTCTGACACTGTGAAAACTTGGACCAGATGCTTCCCCCTGCTGCATTCCCAGAGCAGTTCCTAAGCAAAAGCATTCTTGCTCTGAATTTCCAGTGCCACTTTGGCAATGCAAGGCTTGAGTTTTCCATATTCCTTCTCTGGATTTTGTTTCCTTTTGCCTTTTGAGTTTCTTCCCTTTCCCCTAAGAGAGTGCTTATGTTCTCAGATCACAAAAAGAAGTCCATTCAGTTTTCCATGAAGGTTAATTTATTAAAAATATTGTTTTAGTATCCTTTCTATTGGTATTTTCCATATAAAAATATTTATTTTACTAAAACCACATTTTTCTGATGGAAAAATATCCAGGCATTAAAAAAAATCAACCACTGTCTAGTAACTTCAGCATATAAATATTTCTGTGGTACAATCATGATTTTATGGAGCAAAGCAACCTGAGATAACAACTTAAGTTCTTAACTTTAGCTGAACTTAATTAATTATAAGGTTATTTTAGCTGAGGTATGAATTTTTCATGCACTAGAGCCTCACTACGACCTTTTGAATCATAGAAATATTAGTGTTTAAACTTCAAAATATGGGCATTTTCAATTTTTTTTTATTAATGCAGTAATTGAAACCTTGCTAAGGTTTCATGGCAAACTGCCCCTAAACAGCAAAGCTGTATTTTTCAGTTGCTTCTTCTTTAGATAACGCAGCTCTGAGGTGCCCTGAATTGGAGAATTTCAGACCTCAGGTCTTGGGAGCCAATTACTCCATCACTGAGGTTTCCAGAGCAAACAGGTATGAAAACCCCAAAGGAAAAGCTCTGGAGCCAGCCTTGTCAGGTTGTGATGTTCTTTGACACTCAAAATGCTCTGAGAAAGTATTTTGTTCTGGAAGAAAATAGTAATAATAATAAAAAGATTGTTTTGGGATTGCTTTTGGTTGTTTTGTTTGGAAGACAAGAGAGGGAGGTGTGTTGTTCAGGGATGTAGAGCCTCAAATCTCCAGGAGTCCATGCTGAAGACCAAATCTGAGCTGGTAGGAGGTGTTATTTGAACACAGGGCTATCAGTCTTTAACCTCCCTATCCTGGAAGAGCCCTTGGCTGTCACCTCCCAAGTATTAAATCAGGCTGTGAACTCCCAGAGGTCTCTCCAACAAGGCCTTGGGGGCTCTGTTACAAGGGCTCCATTGCCAAGAGCCAGGCAATCCAGCAAAAGCCAAATTATTGCTTGGAGAGGAGGACTAGAAAGCAAAAGAAATGATGGCCATAGGTGTGAAGGAGACACTTGCTCTCTGGGATATGGCTGCTGCATCAATAATCTGTGTTTTCCTATTGCTCCCTGCCACAGCTGCCACCCCTTCTGGAGCACAAAATCCCTTCTCACATTCCAGGAGTCTCTTGGTGTCTCACAGGTCTGTCTCCTCAGGACACTGCTGTCAATGCAAAGGGGTTCCTGCTTCTTTTTCTCCTGTTTTCATCCCTCCCAGCCATTGCTGAACAGAAATGATGTATTTATGTGACACAGGGCTTAGGGAGCAGCTCCCGGGGTGTCCCTGCAGCTCTGCCCTGACCTGTGTCCCAGCCCAGTGTGACCGTGGTGGCAGAGCTGGTGGGACCTTGCAGAAGATGGGAAATGCTTCTGAAGGTGGTGGAGTGGCAGCACATGAAATGCCACTTGCTTGGCAAATGCTGTGTCTGTTGCATTGTCTTGGGTTGCAAGATGTAACCAAAAGTATGAATTCTCTTGCCAGCTGTTGAAACGGGTTGGGGAGGTGTTTTCTTTATCTCTCCCACCACCCACCCTCCCTCCAGGGGGATCTGCGGTCCATGGGCCATCCAGGCTCACTGCAGGGCTGAGAAAATTCCATCATCCCACTGGGAGATGCTGCACCCAGGGGAGGAGCCCAGCATGCCCACCTGGATAAAACCTGAGATTCAGAACTCCAGCACAGCCTGTTTGCACAGCATTGCCAGAGGAACCAGACCCATCTCACCACCACTGGGCCTTCAGGGAAAACTCCACCCTTCTACAGGATCCTCTCTGCTCCAACAGAACCACATCTGTCACTGCAGGAGGGCTGGGTTGGGCTGCTGCCAACAGCCTGACCCACAGGGTGTCAGGTTGGGTTCTGACTCTGACAGTGGGTTTTTTTCTGTTTGTTTGCTTTTTTTGTACTATTACATTTTAATTTTAATATTCCTAGTAAAGAACTGTTATTCCCATTCCCACATCTTTGCCTGCAAGCCCTTTAATTTCAAAACTATAACAATTTGGAGGTGGTGGGTTTACATTCTCCATTCCAAGGCAGGCACCTGTCTTTCCAAACCAAGACATGCATTTTCAAACAGCAGAACAGGTGAATAAACCAAGACAGTGCAGCTGCTTATGGAATAACTGCACTGTTCAGTGTAGGTAAAAAAGCAGTGCCCGTGGTGCTCCTCAGGCACGATGGCTGCTCTCTGGCAGCCTTAACTGAGGAAGAAAGTGATTCTAATTAGTCTGCAGACAGGTCTTCAGTAAAATGGGTTTTAACTTTTGAAAATTAATCGCTAGAATCAATCTACAGTAAAGTCTTTTACTGATTAAATATCACTTCAACCTCCTTTGAGGACAAAATATTTACCTCTTTAACTGCTCAAACTCTTAAGGAGAGACCTCCAGGGGACAGCAGAAAGGGGAAGAACATCTTCATTTTCTTAGTGTTTGAAGGGGTAATCCTATCCTACCTCCTTTGCTCCCAGCTCTCCAGAGTATGTTCTGATTAAAGAGCTCAGCCTTCCAGGTCTTTCCAGATTTGTACAGATCGTTAGAAAGAACATTAGCTGATGCTTTTTCTATGCTTTGTGGGTTGCTGGAGTGAGGTTTGCAAGCAGCTGTAGGCACAGAGGAGCTCATGGCAGTGTGAGAAGTGCCTCATCTCTTTATTTTGCAGAAAACAAAACTTGGAGAAAAAAGGTTTTTCTCCACAGGCCAGACTAGAGCCTGTCTTTACCTTGCTGTTCCTGCCTCACTGTGCAGTTTTTGTCACCACAGCGAGGGACTGCCAGGTGTTGTGTGATGCACAAAGCCAGGACCCAAGAGCCTCTTTTGTACACATCTTGTTTCCATCCTGAAATGTAAGAGCAAGGAAAGCCTCCTAGCAGCATCGCTAGGGAAAGATCTGCTTTAGGGAGCAAAAAGCTTTTCTGAGGGGCTGGCTGCAAACTTCCAGCTCCTGGGTGGTGCAACAAGCTTCATGCAAACCCATTTGTAGTTGCAGCCCATGAGGATTCTGCCAAAACTGAAGGTAGATCTCAAGCCAGATGTCCTACCTGTCATGTATTGTAAAAAGAGCAATAAAATGCAGCTTGTAACATCATCCTTTGGGATCTTACCTTTCAAAATGAAGAACAGCACTCAGGGTTATCACACTGCTCTTAAAAGCAGAGAATCTGAACAATTGATTCAATTGAAATGTTAAGTTTATGTCATTTCACATGTTGGTAGACAAGTTGTGGGCTTGGAACAGGGCCATGTGTTTGCCCCAGCAGGAAATGAAAATTGCCAGCTACAGGCTGATGCTCTGTGCTGGTGACTCAAACTGTGATGACAATTGAAGCTGTGTTTCAGGAACAAAATATTAGCACTGATTATGGTTTTCCCTGTCAGGAAAAGAGTGTGGCAGTTGCTGAGAAATGTGATCCATTAAAGTTATAAGTTCTTAGGATTTTTTTTTGAGAAACACAATGCTTTTTTTTTTTTTTTTTTTTGTGGGTAGGAGCCCATGTTAATTATTTTGAAGGTCTTCAGAGAGCTCTCCACTATTGTTGTACACAGGGAGAAGAGCAGGTCCCCTACCTGGTCACCCCCACTGATGCAGCTGAGAGTGTCATGATCTTAAATTTGCTTATTTTTTTTCAAATTCCCTGATCTTTCAATCTATGTGCAACTGTGTGTTTGCTGTGCTTGGAATTTAGACAGGTATTTTGGAACTGGATGGTTGGTGTTGTGTTTCTGGACATCAGGGTCAAGAAATGTTACATGATCATCAAAGTGGGGGTTTTTGAGGGGAGGAGGCTGTGCTGTGATGGAACAGTAATGCTTATTTTTAATCCTTCACCTCTAGAACTATCACAGGAATTGGTGAGAACAACAAAGATTTGCTCAATTCCTCATTTTACCTACTTTTACCATTGATGTAATGAGAGAGAAAAGCCCCTGTCAGCAGCACATGGCAGCATTGAGGGTGAGGATGGATGTGGGGGGGATGAGGATGGATTTGGTGGGGTTGCTGTGGTAGGAAACCTTCAGGGGGATGAAGAAGTCACGGCAGGAGTGGCTGGCTGCAGCAGGAGTGAAGTGTGTGCCTGGGAGGTTGTGTGGGAGCTGGAAGAGCAGAGGATGGCAGGACCAGCCTGTCGTGGTGCTGTGGTAAAGATACAGGAACTCTGTTCTTTCAACCAAGAGGTCTGAGTTTATTCAAAAAGCAGAGCCTATATAGGTTTTGAAACAGCTGGACATAATTGGTCAACTCAATCACCACCCCATCACTATGTTTGGTTAATTAGAATCAACACTTCTTGTTTTCACGGGTGCAGAATATTTACAAATCTCGTGAGAATGTGTTTACATTTCTTTTGCTCAGTGCCACTGTTAGCCTGGAGAACACATAATCCCAGCATAGCTGGATTATATGCAGGTGCTTTTATTGAAGAGCTCTGGGAGTCAGGGGTACAGACCCAAATCAGGCTCCCACATGAGTTTGAAATGAACATTTCATTTGAAATGAACACGCTTTTATACTCTTTTCATTATATAACCACATGTTAATGATTAGACTGATATTGTCCTATTGTATACATTGATTCTACCTAAGCATGAATTACATTAAGCCCCCCAAACACTGCTTCTCATGATTCTTATCATTTCTCATGATTCTTGTTATGATTAAACAATAAAACAATCATTACATTTATCATATGATGATTACGCAGATGAAAAACAAAGCTCAGCTTCCATTCCAGAACTGGCTCTGCTTCCCTTTCTAGTTCTAACTTTCTTTCCATTCCCAGGCCCAACTTTTTCTATTCCCCCCTGGATCTGTTCCCATGATTCCAGAAGCATTTTAACCCTGTGTTACCACCATGAGAAAATTCACAGCACTGCAACTGAAAAATCAGCCGCAGCTCCAGGATGAAACCCACACCAGCCAAAAGTGAAAAACTCTCCCCGTGCCCGTGGCTGAAGGGCCAAAAATAATTTGGTGAGCCTGAGGGGTTTTATTTGGATGTGCTGCAGCATGGAATTCCCTGTAGGAATAACTGGAGTGACACATGGAATCCTTGCTGTTCATTCAAAGCGCTGCTGCTGGTAGTGGGAATACCCCAGGCATAACAAGCATAATACACCAACACGCTGATAAACTCTTCCATCCCATTCTCTCTCTGACCTCATGCACTATTTTTTATCAACATGTTCTTTTTTAAAAGCTGAAAGAGTCAAAATGACTCCTTGTGTTCCTGTGCCAGGCAGTGAAATTCCTGGGAAATGGGTTAAATTGTCTCTGTGCTGATCAGAAAAAATGTGCCTGAAGACAGAAATTATACTGCAACAACGCTGTTTTTAACCAGATTTTTATTAAGTGGAGGAGCAGATTTAACAGTTTGGTTCTCGTGAGAAATCTTATTTAGTTTATTTTCAGCTCACACTTCAGATTTGCCTGGTTTGGCCTTTTTGCTGTGACCTTTATCAGCTTTTATCACAGTGACAGGATCAATAAGGGAAGGAAATTTGGTATCTGCCACGGCTTGTCTGTGTGCATCAATGCCCAAAATTTAAAAAAAACCCACAACTGTCTAGAGATTTTTGCATTCTTGTTTCTAGATGGCAAATTTGAAAGCTTCTGAAAATCACTTTAAAAATTCACCAGGGTCTGTTTTCTGTGAAGAAATGTTTCCTCAGAAAAGTAAAAGTATTTTTGCAGGAACACAGATTTCTACCTGAGCTTTCCATGGGAATTCTTCTGAGGAATTAGTTGGGACAATAATTTTCAGCTGGTGAAATTTCTTTATCACTATCAAGAAGTCATGACATTGCACCCAATATTTTTTAAAATAAGCTTTCCTTAGGAAAGCTTAAAGAAAAAATCCAATATTTTAACCTGCTGCCCATCCAAGAGAACCAGCAGAAGTTGTCTGAGAGTCTGTATTTTTGGCCAGTCCAAATTTAGAAGGGAAATCTCACCAGAAAAATGTGCAGCAGTGACATTTAAAATTTCCTTTTTTAAAGAGGCATTTCAGATTAGTCCTCAGAAACTGAAGGCAGATCCTGAGGATTGTCAGCAATAGCTAATGGTGAGAGCCAGCTCTTTGCCTTTGCTGCATCTTTATGTTGTAGTAAATATTAATGTACATCAAATATCAGTGAGTGTCTGTGCTGTGTTTTCATGGGATACCAACCAGACAAGATCCTCTGTCTGGCCAGAGAAAGGAATTATGAATACCAAAGGAAATAAGCACTTTTTAGCTGAAATTCTGCTTTTCTGTGTGCTCTGAGGTCTGTGTGCAGAGCCCATGGAATGTGCCATCAGGCCAGCTTTGCTCCTCACCCTGAGGACACCGTGGTGGCCTCTCCCCACTGCAGAGCTCTGTTCCCTCCTCCTTTCATTCCTGCAGAGAGCAGGCTCTTTTGCTTGAAATTCAGCTGCTTTTCTCTCCTCCTCTGGTTTTGGACAACTGTTGGGGGAGCAAAATGCCATTTACAAACGAATCCATGCTGGCAGGACCCTGCAGGGCAGGCAGCAGGAGTTACCTGGCTCAGCACTTGGCTCCTGTGTTAAAACTCACTGCAGGTGAGTTTTGGGAGGGGAAATGCTCCATCCCTCTGTGGAGAAACCCCCAGGTTCTCTGTGTGCTCTGCTGGTGCTTTTCTCCTGGAAAACTTCAGTTCAGGCTCTGGGTGAAGACCAAGGAGCCTGGTTTAGGGTAGGACAGAGCCAAGCAGGAGCACTGAGGTGTGGGAATGCACCTGTAAAGGGCCCTGAACTCCCTTTACAAATTCCTCATCCCACACAACACCAATTTTTTTTTTTTTTCCAGCAAGTCATGATTCCCCTTAGCTCCCTCTGTTGCTGCTGACGCTGATGCATATCATGGTTGCTGTATAAATGTTCACTTCATCATAATGGGGCAGCAAACTCCCACGTTTCCCTGGTGCCTGAGCTGCTTTCAGTGTAATTTTGGGGTTTTTTTTTTATATTTTAGTATAAAAATATCGTACTAGAGGGTATGGAGAGGTATCAACAATTTTTTTGTTGTTGTTCTTTTAAGTTTGCAGATGATCCAGCACAGCTTTCAGTGTAATTTTGGGGTTTTTTTATATTTTAGTATAAAAATATCTTACTAGAGGGTATGGAGAGGTATCAACAATTTTTTTGTTGTTGTTCTTTTAAGTTTGCAGATGATCCAGCACAGCCAGCGTTTCACTGTTGCTGACAGTCCCACTATGACTAAATACCAACTTAAATTTACAGCTGGAATGGAGGGGTGGGGGAGCTGAGGGGAAAGACTTTCCAGTGAGAAGTGTTGTGAAACAGAAATTTGTGTGCTCTGGAGGGAGCTCAGAGATCCTGATTCATAAAAAAAAAACACATTTAAAATAAATAAATAAGAAATTAGAGAAGAATTTCCTCTGGCAGCAGATGCTCCCAGCTGCTGGCACGGGCAGGAAGCAGCACACCCAGGACAGATGACT
Organism: Nicator chloris; assembly: GCA_013400495.1. NCBI lineage: Eukaryota > Metazoa > Chordata > Aves > Passeriformes > Pycnonotidae > Nicator > Nicator chloris. The sequence goes on from WAAE01007662.1 coordinate 293,518, forward strand.
TGTTGCCACAATTTTCACTTTCTCTGTCTGAAGCTATCCAGGCTTGCAGCCCAGAAGAAAAAAGAACCAGGATGTACAATATCAAAGTGTTCTGACCATTCACTGTGAATCTCCTCCATGAAATAAGACCTTCTCTCAATGGCCAGGAAAATGATGCATTTTAGTCTTTTTTCATAAGAGAATTAACTCCTCATGGTCGTCCCCTCTGCACATATCAGCCTTTCTGAGAGTTCCCCTGGTTCATTTTGAGTGCCTTGACCAAATTCAGCTAAAGCAAAGAAAGATTTCAGAAACTCAAGGTTTGTAAATATAAACAGCAGTTGAGGAAAACCCAATTATAGATCTGTGGAGGGGGAAAAGGTGTGAGTCCAGGATTTCCGCAGTCTTGCAGGTGTCTACAAAGGTTGGAGGTGTTATGAATTCCCCCAGGTGTGGGAAAACTTCAGGAGGAGTTTGCTGCAGCAGAAGGCACAAAAAACTCATTCACCTTTGGGTTCTCTGGTGTGGAGTAAGGAGAAATGAGCCAAGAGCTGCAGGTCCAGTGCAAAAGAAAAACCCCATCCCTGGAAGTGCTCAAGTTCAGGTTGGATGGGGCTTGGAACAAACAGGTCTAGTGAAAAGTGTCCCTTCCAACCCAAAGCATTCTGTGATTCTGTGATTTATAACTTCTGACAACATTTGAAATGCTTGTTTCCTCTAACAGTAGAGGTAATTTTAAAATTGTTTGCTTTCTCTTGGATTTAGGACACCTCATTTCTTCCTTAGCCCTTCACTCCTGCTGCTCCCAGTGCCTGCACAGCACAGTAATTGCATTTCTTCCCGTGCCATTTTTTGGATCTCCTGTGTCAGCCTGCCCCTGAATTTGAAATCAGAGAAATGTAACCATGTACACGTGATGAAGACTTGCTCTAGCTCCTGGTGACACTCCAAACCATTTGCCCACGTGCTTTCCTACAGCTCTAAGGGTCTGCACTGCAGAGATCCCCAGCACAGTGTCAGTTTTCTTTGTCACTGACTATGAGAGCTGATTTGAGCCATGTTGTCTCCACCTGTAGCCCCCAATTCTTGCTCTGACTCTTGCATGAGAGGAAAGAAAAAGTCACTGGCGTGAAATCAATCGAGAAGATTGAAAATGGGGAGATCTTTTATTCATAAAGTTTGTGGGTTTTTTCTGGATTTGCTGCTGTGGGATCTTGAGGAAATCATGGCAAGCTGATACTGCTTTTGTATCCATCAAGAGTAAAAATCACCTCAAGCAGGGACCATCAGAGAGGGGCAGACGTGGGCTCAGGCAATGTTGGCTCCTCACTGGCTTTCAGCCTCCTCATGTTGTTGTTGGACACGAAAAAACTGACACAGATTTTACGTTTTTTAAAAGGCTAAATTTTAGTTTATTTAAAAACAAATCCCTTTTTAGGGTTCTAACACAGTTGGACATGACTGGTCGTTTGTTCAACACTCTATTACCATGATTGGCTAAATAGAAACAACACTTTTTTGCAATCCTCTTGTAAACAAGTTAAGAAAAACACTTGGTGGACAGATTGTTTAGAATTCATTCTTTAGCTATGTTTTGAGAAAAATTATCTCTTCAACAGGCCTTACTGCTGCCTGAGAAAACCAGCAGAAGCTTAGGAGACTAAAATGAGACCCACATCCTCACACCAGGGCAGAGCCTTCCCCAGTTTAATTCCACAAGTGTGGGCAGAAAACACTTCCACTGCCTTTCTTTAAAACCTGCTGCCTTGTGGTTTAGCTGGACGAATTGCAGGGAACAGTGAATGGTTGGGCAAGGCAGGGTTTTGTGGAAACCCACTTTTCCCTCTGACCTGGAGTTATCCATCTCTATCCTTCAGCTGGCAGCTTTGAAATGTGAGAGCACACAGCTCTTCCTGGAAAAAGAGCTTCTTAGTGTCCTTTTAGCTCAGGAATGAATGTGAGGTTCATTCCAGCTGATGCTGAGTATCTGACTAGCAGCCTGTTCTCTGAGAGGCATTTTAACACCTTGGTGGCTTTACCCTGCTGTCAGACTGTCACAAAAGATCTGTCTCTCATCAGCTGCACAGCAATTCCTTCCCTGCAGGTGCTGGCTGGGCAGCAGCAGTCGGGGGTGGCTTCCTGCCCCTTCTGCTCAGGGCAGATTGTCACCATGCATTTCCCCTCCATGCTGCTCCTTTGGGAACGTTGTGCCTTCCTGCAGGCAGGCAGGCTTGTGAGAGCTGCTGAGGAATCCTCAGGTGCTGCATTTCCATTCTATAAAAAACATTTTGAGTATTCTCTTGTTGCCTTTGAAAAACACCTTCTGGGCATAAGAAAGGTGAATTTTATTTTAAACAGGCCAGAAGTGATTAGTAAAGTTGGTACTGGTGCTGGCTCACAAGCAAGGAGCTCCATTTGCTCATCTTTCGATGTCCAGTGATGTTTCTGTGGTCTTCAGTGGAAAAACTGGGAAATTGGAACGGAGTGGTGACATCAATACATTGTTTATTTCCTAATTGAGCTCTTAATCAAAGAAAAATCACGACGTTTCAATTCACTTCTCACTCCCTCAACAAACAAGGATGCTAACTGCCAGAAAAACGTTGTAATGATTGTGTTGTGTGGGTCCTCTTCAAAGAGGCAAGTGCTTTAAATGGAATTATGGTAATGATGTGATCATTGCCCGGGCTGGCTTAATGAGTTTAGCTGCTGCAATATGAAATGCTTTGCACTTAAGAAAAACACCTCCTGTTCCACTCCAAAGAGAAGAGAAAGAGCTGCTGGAGCTTTTGCTGTGGTGCTGGATGCATCACATGGGGCTCTACACACTGCCAAAACAACTGCTGGTTTGGACACTGTGGTCCTCTGTGGGTTTGGCAGCTCTGGTGCTTCAATATAAACACAGGAACAGGCTCTTGCAGGATGTACTTTGAATGGATTAATAAATTATGGCAACGTTTGACATAGCAGAGAGGGGGAGAAAGTGACTGGGGAGTGCTTCATATGTGTATAAAAAAGTGAGGTGAGAGTGTCCAGATAAAGAGGGTTGTGTGTCAATCTGACATAATTAAGCTGGGAATTGGGGGTGTGGTGTTTGTATGATGCCTGAAGTTTTATCTTTCATGTTTTTCAGGCTCTGTGCTGCCCAGGGGTGCAGCTCTGAGCTCACACTCAGTGTCAGCTTTCTTCACAGAGTAGGGACACAAAACAAATCCTTCTCCTGCTGCACACCAAGGACAGCTGGTACAAGTTTTCAGCCCAAAAGCACAAACAAGGGTGGGCTGAAGAGAGAAAACAAGAAGGATGGGACTGCATAACCTGGAGCTGGAATTGGACAATTAAACCCCAATATGCAAATGGACCAACACTTATCAAAGTGTGAGACCTCGTGACCATTTGTCCATTTTGTGACCATTTTGGGTCCATTTTGTGACCACTTTGTGTCCATTTTGTGACCATTTTGTGTCCACCTTGGGTGTAGCCCTGGCCAGGCTCTTGTCCTGCCCAAGGTGTGTCCTTAAAGGCCTTTTAATAAATATCTACTTTATTCTCTTAGCTCTGTCCAGTCTCTGTTTCAGGTCAGCCTTCCCAAAGCACCCCAGGGACAAAAACAAGGTGGGAGGTGTCAGGAGGAAGAGGAAAGGTTCTCCACAGCCTGGTCCCTGTCTGGTTCTGTTAAACCATCTCCACTTGCTCTGTCAGAGGGTGTCAGAGGACACTTCCCTCAGTGGGGCTGGTTTGGCTCCTCTGGCCAGTGCTGCCCTGGGGATTGGGAGCTCTGGGAATCTCTTCCAGTCTCAGCTGGTGCCCTGCATAGGTCAGGGAGAGGCAAGAGGCAGGTGGGGATGGAGAAAACCTGCATGGCTTTGCTGGGGAGCTCTTCTTGAGCAGTCCCAGCCTGATGGAGCCTCACAGGGTCTGCTGGAAACGCCAGGCAAGGGACAGAAACACACCCACGCAGGGGAGCCCAATTTTACTGTAGTCTTTTCTTTGAAAACAAAACAATTATGTGACTTGGACCGTGGAAAAGCTCTTTCTTTTTGCACTGAATACTTGTAAAGTAAAATGGAGGGACCTCTCAGTCACACGAGCTGTTACTGTGGAGCTCAGCTGTGTGATTATCCTGCAGGATGAGGTGTCTCCCATTGTCAGACCCTGTTTGGAGCACGACCATGTGGTTCATGTTCCTGGCTGCCTGGGGCTTCCCTTCAGCACTGATTTTTCACTTTTAAAGTGCACAATGTAAATGCTTCCACCCTTGATCCTTTTGGTGCAAAGAAGCCAGGTCAGGCATGAGGATGGCATCTTTGGGAATGAACATCTTTGTGTGGGAAATCTAAAAGGAATTTTCAGGCTGTTGAACTTTAATTAAATTTTGCTGCTCAATAACAATGCTTTGTATCTTCTGTTAATTCCTCAAAAAACCCAATTCAAACATCCTTGGCTTCTGCTGGGAGATGTGAGTAAATAGGAGCTACTTATGGATTCTGGTATGGTGAGAAAAGAAATTATTTCTCCCTCATCATTGGAAACTCATTCCCAGCCTCCAAACAATTCTGAATTAAAGAGAATTTTCATAGACTTGCCTAGGGCATTAAAGAGACTTGGAGCTTTAATACAGAAATATGGTTCATGCTGTGCTTTGCATGACAACAATGTTAAGGGGTTAAGGAATGTGCAGGAAGTCAAAGCTTAAATCATCCCTCAGTTTGGAGAGTCCCAGGAGCCAGGTGACAGAGTTCTCATTCCCAGCACGTGTCTGTCTGGACATGGATTCTGCTCTTCACAGCAGAAAAATGTCAGTTTTCATCGGGACCAGGGATCCAGGCATGAAAACTGTAACCACGAGTTCTGGCACGTGGGATTTACTGAGATGCTCGAGGGTTTTTTCTTCTCCTGATGTATATCCTTGGCAATGTGATGCCTTAAGTTTTAGCTTTCATATTGCCCAGATTCTGCACCGCATTGGTTCATAACCCTGAACTTCATATCAAGTGTTAGCCAGTTCTCCTCACAGCTCAGTCACACAAAACAATCCTTTTCCAGCCCCAGGACCAAGGACACCACTGCAGCTTCAGGCCCCAAAGTGCAAACAGCAGGGAATGGAGGAGAGCAGCCTGGGAGGGTGGGACTGCATCACCTGAAGTGTCACTGGACACTTAACCCCAGTGTGGAAATGGACCAAAACTTATAAAAGTGTGAAAACTCATGACCCCTCGTCCATCTTGGGTGTAGCCACAGCTGGGCTCTTGCACTGCCCAAGGTGTGTCCTTTAAAGCCCTTTTAATAAATCCCCACTTTATTCCTTTAACACTGCCTAGCCTCTGTCCTAGGCAGCCTCTCCAGGCATCAAATATGGCAGGAGACAAAGGAAATACATCCCCATTAGTTATGTGGAGCAAATGTTCTGCTTTTTTCATTTAGTCAATTAAGAGGCTGTTTGTAAGTACAGAATGTTTGTTCTAGACAAGCTGATAGATGGAGTTGGGCTGGGGCTGCATTTTCCAGGAACAAACAGTCCCATGGAATGCCTGCTCACTGCTTGGAGCTGGGAGAAATGTCAAATGCAAGTAGATTTTGTAAAACCTCTCTGGTTTCTCTGTGTGAATATTAATGATGGTAGGTCATTGTTTTCATGATCAACTCTTTCAGCTATTAAATTACTGGAAAGAAATCCACCACTTTGACAAGGACGCCTGGATGAGTCAGGTTCATTTATAAGAAAGGTAATTTTGGTTGGGTTCTGACTCTTAAAAAAAAAAATACCCTGCACAAGTTCGTTGTGGTTTTCATTTAAAAACACACACGCTTTTATTTTTAACATAATGAGAGGGCTTTCATCTAAAGTTTCTGGGGAAGGGGAAACTTAATCCACCCCACACCTACTAGTTTGATGCCAGTGCCAGCAAGAGAAACCTGGAGAGGGGTTGCAGGTCAGCAGAGAAAACCTGAGGAGCAGCAGGAAGGATTTCACAGGATGGGTAAGGTTGGGAGGGACCACTGAGGTCACCTGGTTCCACCTCCCCACGCCCTCTCTGGACAATGTGTTCAGGCCTTGGTCACTGCACAGGGAAGAAGTTCTGCCTCATGTCCAGGTGCAGCTTCCTGGGCATCACTTCCTGCCCGTTCCTCTTTGCTCAGCACCAAGGAGAAGAACCTGTTTGGGTCTTTTGTTTGTTTTATTTTCTTGTTTGATTTTTGTTCTTCTTCCTTCCTGTGTTGTTCTCCAGCACCTGGCCGTGGATTATCCCATCTCATCATGGAGAGCCACCCTGACTTGTTCCTGATCTATTCCTGCTTTCCCAGACATATTGCAGGTTTCCTTATCAGCTGCACCTCTCCAATTTCCACCCTCTAACCTCCAGCTGCAGGGAATAGCCCAAAGCCACACGTGTAGCCCGTTTTTTTGTGCACTTTAGCCAAGACATGATTAAAGTCCTGACTCTTCCTCCTCTCTCCCATCAGCATTAAATGCTGGATTTGAAAACTCTCCAGGGGGGATACAAAAAGAATGCTGAACTGGTACGAATAAAACAATCTTTTCCAAGGAAAAGCAGCTTGGAAAAATGTGCTTTTTGGAGTCCCAAGGGGTTGATTCCTGACAGTTTCCACCTGCTGGAAATCCTGGTGATCTCCCTGGGCTTGTGTAACACAGGAGGGCAAGGCAGATGAGCACAACAGCCTCTCCTCCCTTTAATCAGTGAAGGCAGAAGCAGTTTGAGGGCTGTTCTGTGACATTTATAGAGCCTGACACTCTTTTATCTGCTGCTGATCTTGCCTGGAGGGAATGCAAGGGTGAGGTGTCCTGGCTTGAGTGAGACTGATTTGTTTTGGTTTTGGATGAATACCAAATCATTTCTCATCGTGGCATTTAGCCCTTGGAGATCCTTCCCCTGATGACTGATGTGGGTTTGCAAACCCAGAGCTGGGCTGGGCTTGGTGCCAGGGGAGCTGCTGAACCTGGTCCTGGCAGGATGGGCAGGGGGATGTGTGAGGCAGAGCAGGTGCCCCTTGCTCATCCCTGCCTGGATGATGGTGAAGACAAATCCAGATCTCTGTCAGTTGGGTGTTGTCTCTGCAGAGCACGAGAGTTGTGGGATGGAGAGAGAAAAGTGGCTGGAGAGAGGTCAAAGGCTGAGCCATTGCAGAGACCAAACACCCTAAAGGTTCAACCCAGCTGTGGTTCTTGGCCAGTTGTGCAGCTGCAGAAGCCCTTGTGACATAATCCACTTTTACTAGGGTACGTTTCATAACCAAAACATCATTTGAAAGCACGTTGCTTCCAAATTCAGCCCATCCTAGGAACAAAAAGACTTTTGTCAGATGTTCTGGGAGACGCCCTGGGAGCCAGCAGCCAGGAGCAGTTTGCCCAGGAGGAGCTGCAGGTTCTGCCTGCCCGAGGAGCTGCACCAGCTCTGCCTTGTGCTTTCTGCTTGTCTGAAGCAATGAAATGACAGAACATCACAAACTGGTGAGGGCACACCCTGTGGTTTGCCCTGCAGCAGGTGCTGGGTTGCTGTTGCTTTCAGCCCTTATTTAACAAAAGAAGCTTCACATAGATGACAAATGCAGTGAGCAGGAGCATGACACTTGATTTCTTTTTAATTTGAACAGGGCGATGAAGTCACACGCCAACATGGCAGGAAATTAGATTGTGATTTTTTTAAAAAATAAAATGCAATGGTGTGATGCTAAAATCCTAGGAAATCTTGGAGGTAATGAAGAGGGGAGTGTAAATACTGATGCCCCAAAGCCTGGGGGTTTATGAGGCATTAAAGCAGTGCCTGGAGCTCTTTGGTGCCCTGTGAACTGTTCTGTTACATAAGCATGTCTTCTTATGGCTTAACTCATGGATACAAAATCCCCCCAGGCTGATAACAGGAGATGCCTCAGCCTGGAAAATCTGTCATTTATTTACTTCACACATGTGGAGGAGTGAGGAAGCTTAGCTGTATTTAAGTCTTTCTGGGCTCAGTGGTTGCTCCACAGCAAAAGTTGCTGTTTTGGCCACAAAGCTGCATCCAGGTCAGCTTCCCACTGAGCTTGACCTCAAATTATATTTGTAGCCCCGGATTCCTGCAATTCCACTAAGGATTCTTCTGCAAATTGTAAAAAAAATTTGGCATAAATCTTGTGTGATAGGGAAAGGGTGTCCAGGAATGCTCAGCACAGATCTGGCCCTGGCTAAATCATGGGGATGCTACCAGTGGCTGGAGGAAGCTGAGCTGGGGAAAGCTTTGTGGCAGCTGGCTGTGCTGCTGAATTTGGGTCAGCCTGGAGCACATCTGCAGCATCCAGATGGCCTCCCTGCCCCGGTGAAATAATCAGCCAGGCAGCTGCTACAGCTGCAGCCTTGTGTGTGAACAGCTCTTTCCTTCAGCGGGCCTAAACAGCCTACCCAACAGATCCCAAGGAAAAAGTCAAGTGATTCTTTATGGAGCTTGCTCTGTGTTTGTAGGCGTGAAAGAAGCCTTGGACAGCTCAGAAATGTCTTGGAGTCATCTTCGTATCAAGCCAGTTCACATCTTGTGGCACGCTCTGTGCTGCTGCTGTGGGAGCAGCCGAAGCTCAGTGGTGCCCAGGAGAGGGGGGTTTGTGAGGGTGGCACTGTCCCCACTCCTGGTGACACTGATAGGACACCCCCGAGCTGCCCCAGGGTGACTGGGACCACGGAGGGGTGGAATCCTGCAGTGCTCCACAGAACTCTGTGTTTGCACGACAAAACAAAGAGATTTTGATTGTTAAAGGGCCTCGTGTACGTATTTTTAATTTTTGTTTGTTTGTTTAAATGTCCCTGCTGCTGCACTGAGAAGAGAGACTGAAGGGCAGATTGTTGCCTATGGAGAAGGAGTTGGTGAAGTTTCTTTGCAGCCAAGGATGTTCTCTGGCCTCAGGCAGCTGATGTCCTGCCTACATCTCCAGTGAGGGCCACCTCCAGCCCATCTTTGTCCCTCTTTCCTTCCAGTACTTTGCACAGACTCACCTGAATTTGGGCTGTTGGGGTTTTTATTTTTAAAAGCCATCTATATCCCCAAACCCTTCTAACTTCTCAGCAAACTGAAAGCAGGGTGTTCTTGGCTGAACATGAATTTTTGTAGGGTTTCACTGAGAAGTGTCTGTTTTCAATGCTTTACTTCAAAAAGTGACCTTGGTTGATAGAAAGCAGAAAAAATAGATTTGTTTTTCCTTCTGTAGGGATGAAATCTCACACGAAAAAGATACTTGTTGGATCTAAGAGTTAAAGTTTGGGCTAACACTTGCCCAGTTCTCTGCCTCAATGGAGGTGACTTTCAGAGGTGCAGTCTTGGTATAATCATTGCAGAGAGAAACCCACAGAGCTTTGGCCCCAAACTCTGCCAGAGAAGTCCCAACACTTGCAGTGCCACTGTCTGCATCAGTGTGAGTGCTCAGGTAGCTTGCACTGAAAATCAGGGCAGTAAAAAAGCCACTTCTGGGACTTGCATTCATCCCTGAATAAGCCTGATGAAGATGTGAGCTCTGCAGTTATTTCAATCCTGTAGAAGTGAAAGTGATACAGGGTAACTGAGCAATAGAAATCTCCCTTTTGTGCCTCTTCACTGCCTGTGTTTCAATTTCCCAGTCCCCTGTCAGCTGTTTGATGTCCTTGGGTGATGCAGAACGTGGAGCACTGAAGCTGCTGCTGGGAGCTTGGTGCAATTCTTGATGCTGTTACTTGTTTGAGGGGTTTTGAATAAATTCTTTGCTGTGCCTCAGTGTCTCTGCTGTAACCATTACAATGTTTATCACAGTTGTGAAACTCTTTGTTTTCTACAGTTAAAAAAAACCACAAATAAATTCTTCTTATTATCCTGCTATGCAATTTGCCTTTCTTACCTCTGCAGCACCTGGGGATCCTGTTTTGATGATCTCTATTTTCTACTTCTCCTTTATTTTCACTCAGGTGTTACACTAAATCCCAAAGTCCAATTTTCAAAAAGAATTCAGAAGGGAGAGGATGAAAATGATATATTTTCAGGGCATGAACGTGGCCTTTGAAAGATGCTGCTGGAAAGGGGAGAATTTCCCCTCAACATCCTGGTTGATGACTCCATGGACTGCCTGGCCTTTGGATGAAAGCTCTGCTGTGCATCAGGGCTGGTGGAGGAAGAGATCAGGACAGAGAATTTAAGAGAATTCCTGCTTCTTTTGTTCTGGAAGCTTTTTGGTTGTAACCACCTGGCTGAGGTGTAGGAATTGTGGAATACCTGCACTAGAGCCAGGCATCTGTTGGGTTAGCTGAGCAAGGCCTGGAGCAAATTTAATCTCTGACTGACCTTCATTTGCTTTCCAACAGACCCCCCAGGCCCTTAGTCAGTAAATAATTTCCCCAGAAACATGCAAATGGAGCTGCCATTATTATTAACAACAGCTATTATTTACTAGATAGACTTCTTGGTTAACTCTGTGTTTATTGAAGGTTTGAATAAAGTCAGAGTGTGAGCACTGCTATGGAGCAGCTGCAGGCTTGAGGATGGGGAAAGGAAGAAATAATGAGTTGGCAGGTGGCCTGTAATTACCTGCTTAGGATGGTCTTGGTGTGAGATGAAATGCTCAGCGCTTGCCCTGGAAATAAAGTGACTTTCCTGGCTGATGTGTCCTGTCTCTCTGGGGCAGGGGGCTCACGTGCAGTGCATTCCAGCCCTGAATCCTTGTCATAAGCTGAGTTCCTTCCTAAGCTGAATTCCTGACTGGTGTCAAGAGTTACAACGAGTCTTGGAGGGGGTGTCTGACAAGGGGAGCTGAGTTCTCTGGGCAAAAGTCACATTTTGGGTCACTTTGCTGGCTTTCCGAGCTGATTAATCTGGCAGGGATTTATGTTAATGTGTCACGGCTTTGCAAGACTGAGTTCTCTTTTTTTGGCAGCTGGAGTCCTTCTGAATTGTAATTTAAATATCAGCTTAATAATCAGAATCTCTTTTTTTTTTTTTTTCCCCTCACTGAATCTGATTAAAGTTTTATGGGATATAGAATCTTCACTTTCTCTCATGCTTCCTTATGCTGGAGCATTTTAATTTACCCTTCCATCATTGGAATGGTAAACAAGGAGGAAGGGCATGGCTTAAGGGTGTTATTTTCCAGGCTGCTATTCATCTTAAAGAGATGGAGCTAATTATGAAATGCCTTTTAGCACTAGAAAGGCCCAGTGCAATTTGCTCATCAGTGCTGAGCTGTGCTCGTTTATCCTGGGTATGTGCAACCCAGATGAGACTTCTGCAACCTCAGCCTTGAATGCTCCAAAAATTCTGTCCCTACGTGTGTTGGAGTGTCCTGTAGCTCTTCGCATGGGCTGGATGGCACAGGGGCTGTCCCTGCCTGGTGGCCTCCTCATCACAGGGAGCCCCTGTGCCAGCCCACCTCCCCTCCAAATTATACTGATGGTTATGATTATAATTGTGAGCTGATGCTGGGAAAGTTGCCTAGAAGATGGCTTGCTCAAACGGTTTTCAGTTCCTTATTTGAAATAGTCTCTCTGTTTGCTTTTCTGCTGTCTGTCAGCTGGTATTCCAGTCCGTGCTGGGCATTCCCAAATGTTCCCTGCAGCTGGGTGAGACCCTGAACACCCCTGTGGGCACTGGAGAGGTGTGGGCACTGCCAGGGGTGCCTTTAGGGAGCCTAAACTCTGCTCAGTGCAGTTCTGAGCATAAAACATTGAGAACTAGGGGACAGATGTTATTATAAAGTTAATACCCTCCTGCATGTAAACCTGCTGGGAGCCACACCTGAGTTCTTGCATTTCCTGTCTTTTCAATGCTCGACTTGGCAGCTGTAAGAATGTTTAATAATAAGGTTTATCTTAGTGATGCTCTCACTGGGTTGGTGGAAAACACAGTTATGGCACAATGGTAAGAGAAAAAACAGAACCCTGAGTGAGATTGTAATGAATTCTCTTTGCCAATAAATAGGGTGGAAAGCCTTTTTCTTTCTGGTGTGTTACTGTTCTAGTCCAAAGGGAAACCAGCAATCTTGAATGAGCAGAATTATTATTGTTAGAAGGAGTAAAATACATGGTTTAGTATTCTGTCAGTGTATGAATACACTTAAAGTTGTGTGTGCTTCACATTGCAAAATAATTTGAAAGAATAATTCCTGCTTTTTGTGCATTTGCCTAAGATATAGCCCACATATATTGAAAATAAAAAAAGATGTCAAACTGTTTCCTGAAAAATAATAAGCACAGCACTTTAGGGAGGTGGAGAATTATTTTGAGAAACAGAATCTGGGGTATACATAATTTACAGTGCTGAACTGTGATATTTAATTGCTTGGTTTTTTTCTTTCAGCACAAGAACGTTGTAAATCAAACTCTTAATTCATTGCAAAGCTCTCTTGTGTCTGGGTCAACACTTCAAGGAATCATCCCAGTGTGATTTGTACTGCTGGAGACCTGGAGGAATCCTTCAAACTGCTGATTAAATGCTGTTTGGAAATGAACTTGAATTCTTATTGTGGTGAATAATTGTATTTGCCCACAAACAACAGAATTTTCTTTTAATGCTGCTCTGGTTTTACATCACACCGTGATTTACTGGATGTGGAGCACAGGTAGAAATCCTGTTGTGGCAAGGAAGCAACAGAAGCAAGCTCCAGAGGCAGAGCTTGGAGCTGTGCAATCGTTTTTCATCCATCCTTGGGGGTGGAAGAGGAGGACAAAGCAGGAGTTTCACGTTTTAAGTAACTAACTTCACTTGTGGTTTGGATCTCTGTGGTGGCAGTGGGACTCGCCCTCAGTACATGTTCTCTGTTGGATAATTTGATCTAGAGCTGCCTTTGCCTCCTCTGGTCTGCTTTTTTTTTATAGCCTGGATGTGGATTGATGGAAAATTTTTCCCAGGTGACTGCACAAATTGGAAAAGAGATTATGGTTTAGTTTCACCTTTTACTTAAGCCTTTCCTTCCATGATCTTTCTGTATCACTTGGACCCTGTCTTAGGATCCTGAAGCTCACAGAAGACATTTGCTGTGGGCAATATATAATGAGTATTAACTGTTGGGTGCTGGAGCATGTGTGCAGACTGCAGGGAATCCTCCTGACCACTGAGTGTCATTGTTAACTCAGGAGAAATGGGGTGACGAGAAAAAGTTTTATTTGGGGACGATGGGGAGAGGAAGGTGTGTGGGGAGCCTGGGAGGGCTTTGCCATCACTGCAGTGGTTTGGTGAATGTCAAGGTTACTTTCCCTCAGGAGTGCTGTGTGTTCACCAGCGTGCTGGAGGCTGGGAATGGCACAAACTTGGAAAATCTGCTGCCATGTTTCTGCAGGAACAGGGACAACTTGGTTGCACTGAGATTAGTGCTGTGAATTTCTGGGAATAGGGACACCTTGGCTGCACTGAGATTAGTGCTGTGAATTTCTGGGACAGGGACACCTTGGTTGCACTGAGATTAGTGCTGTGAATTTCTGGGACAGGGACACCTTGGCTGCACTGAGATTAGTGCTGTGAATTTCTGGGACAGGGACACCTTGGCTGCACTGAGATTAGTGCTGTGAATTTCTGGGACCCTCTCAGCTGGGTGTCCAAGCTGTCCATGTTGTCTCTGCTCATCTCCCACCCAACCCAGGTCTCAGGCTCTGAGTTCTCCCCAAAACTGATGGCACTTCTGATGTGTCCCTGGGGGCTTGTGCCCACTGGAGTCTCCTCTATCCTGTGGGGTGAAACTCAGCACTTTTCCACCCTGCTCTCAGTGCCCCTGTAGGGCCACAGGGAGAAGGGCTGGTGCCTCTCTCTGCTCCCAGAGCCTTGAAATGCAATCTTCTGCTAGAAGCCATTGCCATCTGAGGCAAAATTATTTCCATAGAAGGAAAAAAACTTTGAGGTTAATAGTTCAAATAGGGCTTTGTGAAGCTGTTTTTAAATAGTGAGCTTTACCTGTAAATATTGCTACTTTTCTTTGTGGCCATGACTGATATATGAGCAATTTTCTCATATGTTAACCTACAAATTAATACTTTTCCTATATTGTCCGGAGAGTTGAAGTCTCAAAATTCAAATGCCCTATTATGGACTATCTGCTGTGCAGGGTAAATTCACCTTTAGCATCATTACCAATGCTGGGACTCTGTTTTGGGGAGTTTGGGCTTGAAGTGCATCCTGCACTAGCCTTCACATTAATAATATTGCCTTCAATGACAGCAAAAGCAAAGGAGGAATGGGAATTGGGGTGGGAGAAGGAAACTCACAGGTAGGAAGGTGTTTGGTGCTGGACTTTCCAAGTGAGCAGTGTTACTTTAATTCATCTTAAAAATCATCATTTTTTTCCATCTTTGTGCTACACCTTAACAAGCAGTTGCTCTGCAGGGTTGCCTTCAACACTGATAAAACCAGGCTCTTTCCTTTGCAGAGTGGCAAAATGTGTCTTACACCCCTCTATTATTTGAAATAAGATACTGGTGTTTTACTGACAAAGCAGGAGAGGACACCTTCTGCAGCTGCCTTCACTCCACTGGGATTTACCAGCAAGGTTGCTGCTGCCCAGCAGTTATGCTGCCATGAAAACACCCCCTTTTAGCCTCAAACCTACTTCAACTGGGCAGCTCAGGCTGGAGAGGGATTTCTGGGTTCTCTGGTGCCTTTGGGCAGAATTTTAAGTGCTCTCAGGTGCCAGAGGAGCAATTTTTCTGCCCGAATGGCTTTGCTATAAATGTGGTCATTTGTTTTTGGGGGGTTTTTGGTTTGTTTTGCTTTAGCTCAAAACCACTTCTCTGCTGTGGCTGAAGATGTAACTCAGCCTTGCTTTGATTGGTGACTATTCAGAGCCCTCTGGGAATTCAGGTGCACTATTGCTCCACTCTGGGAATAGTTCCCTGCCCAATGGGTTGAGAACTGCTGAACTCCAGTGTCTCTTGAGCAGATCAAATCAATACAAGCTGCAGAGACACCTCTCCCTGTTCCAGGCAAGGGGCAGCATTAGCATCACACCAGGGTGACAGAGCCTGGCAAAGCCCACATGGAGGCTGAGTGCCACGGGCATTAGCTCAGGAAAGGAAGGCAGCACTGAAATAATCCTAAAAGTGATGTATTTTCTCATCAATGCTTGTTGTCCCAGGGTGACTTTATGATGCTTGTATCCCCAAATTGTCTGCCCTGTTTGTGTTGGATATGATGTCCTGTACCTTTCAGGCCAGAGTGAAGAGGGAAGGAGCAGTTTTTGTTTTGAGGAACTGCTCTGACTCCTCCACATTCCTTTTCCCTTCTTGGACAGTGCTGTCTTCAGACAGACAGACGGAGAGGGGTTTTTTTCCCCTTTTTTTCATTTTTCCTTTTTAATTGGTTTTTGGCTAGCTGAAGCAGAGAAGATTCCTGGACAGAGTCTTTGCCTTTTCATTGGGACTGAAAATCTGCCCTGGGCTGAGAAGACCAGAGAGGCACCTGCAGCCCATCAGGGCCTGGCCCCCCCTGAGAGAGACTGAGAGAGCTGAGTTACACCCACAGCAAGGACACTTCCATTCTGGGAATCCCTTTGGATCAGCGAGAGGTTTTATTGTTTCATATTATTCCATTTTTGGTGCTTGTCGGCTTTTGTTTGTTAAATAAATAGTTCTTTCCACTTTTTCTCAGAGGAGGTTTGTTCTCGGACCAGCTGAGGGGGGAAGGGCTGTTTTGGGCTTGCTTCCAGAGGATCCAATTTGAGGGGGTTCCCCCCAAATTTTGCCCTAAACCAGGACACTTGTTTTTATTTTTATTCATAACAAATTAAAGTCTTCAACTGCTCCCTCTGTCCCTGTCAACACCAGATCTTGAAGCCACACTGCTCGTGTCTGCTCAGCTAGGAGCTGACTGCTTGCACTCAGAAAAAAAAAAAAAAGGAAATTAAGTAGAGCTGTTTGGAAAGACTACGCTTAAGTGGCATAAAATTACATCACCTGACCCCAAATCAGCACGGCTCCTAAGCTTGAATATCTTGTTTTCTATGAAAACAATTCTAAAATGTCATTCAGTGTTCATCTTTCCTAGAAATTCCTGGTTTGGGAAAAAATAATCCTTGCCCTACAGTGTTGCAGTAGGACACAAAATGAAGAGACGCAGAGTCGGTGGAGTTCTGAAAGCTAAAAACTGATTTATTTTAAATTTCTGACTCCTTATATAGTAATTCAAATGCTCCCAGTGATTGGTAGACAAAGTTAACACCTCTCCAACCACATTGGTCAAGACACATGTCCATCAAGAGATCTCCTCCTCTAAGAAAGAATGAAAACATAGATAAAACTAAGCATAAACAAGTCTCTTATTTACAGCAAAACGATGGGAAAGGAATTTCCAAAAATAAAAACATCAGAAGGCTGAAAATTTTACAGCAACTGGATGGTGGAGTGCTTTCAAGGAATCAAACATTCTTTGGTCCTTTGTGCTTTCCCTGAATTTTGGAGGTGGTGATGAGGATGATGGGTTTGTTTACTCTTAAAAGGCTTCTCTGTCATTCACTGCTGATCATTTCTCCTTGTTACCTGTCACTATCTTTACCTTTTCTCATTTTCCTCCCCAAATGCTCCAAAAGCCTTGATATTGCTTTATCTGGTTTTCAGGGACAACTGCTTGGTCCATGGCTTTATTCCCTGTCCCAGGAATGATCAGGGGGTTTTCCATGGGATCTTCCATCCCTCATCAGATGTGTATGGGCAGGACCAGACTCACAGCAGAAACAATAAAAAATCAGGGATTGTTTTTGCAGCCACTGAAATCAGCCATGTTTGACTCTCGGAAAGGTATCTGTGGACCAGATGTAAAAGGTGATTTATGGTAGGTAAGACCAAATTTGCCATCTCCCCACGGCCTCCTGAGCAGCTGATGTTCACCAAATTTGTCTCCAATGCATAGTCACCCACGTCCTGGATGGGAAATGTTGGACAAAGGCTGTCACCCAGCTGTTACTGCTAGAAGAAGTGCATTTCTTAGTGGTAAAAAAGAAAACAATTCATTCAATGAGAGTACTGGAATGAATATCTCTAATTAAAATGACTCATTCTATAGAAAGGTCCTCTTTTAAGCTGATGTATAACATTTTGAGGTGAACACGTCAGTCAATTAACTTTAAAGCAGGGCCTGTTGTATTTAATTTTTTATTTGAATGAATTTCTGTCATGATTCACAAGAAAACCCACAAAACCCCAAAGACAATCCATTCCACCTAATGCAATGAAATATATCATAGTTTAGGACTTGGCACTTGGTTCTTTCTTTATGAAAATGTTTGGGTGACCTTTGTACCTGTGAGGATGAGGGGGGTCACAGCAGTGACTAAAGCCTGGCAAGGCAAGGATCTGTTCTGCCAAACTTTTTGCCCAGAATTCCACCAGAGACCTGAGGAGAAGCTGCTTTTGGAGCCTGCTCTCCTTGGGCTGTGCTGATGATTATTTGTGACCCACCTGAGTGCAGGGTGTTCCCTTGGGCTGGACCTCCTGATTTTTCTCTGCTGGTTTCTAAAAGTCTGAGGGGAGTTCACACTTCCATGAAGCTCCACGTGGCATGTGTTGTATTTGCATTTGTTTCCATCTTTGCAAGCCAAAATTGCAATTTGTGTGGATGTCTGCAGCGAGCAGCAGCTGATGGGTGTGAGCTACCCGAGTGCTGCAGAGCCTTGTGGTGACATGGAGCTGCTTTTGGGAGGTCCAGCTGGCATCACCCCAAGCTGGGAAGTGGATAAAAATAATGGCACACAGGGGCTCTTTTCCTTTGCACACTAATATTTCTGAAATCCCATTTTAGCCTCAACAAGTCTTTAAAATAATGACATGCTTTCAAACTCAGTAGTATTCAGCCTCATAACAATTGTTACATTTTTCCTGATGGCTTCCCTGTGTGAGAAGGAAGTGTTTTATTGTCTCCATTTTACCTTTAAAAAGGTAAAAGAAGAGAGGAATTATTTTTTCCATTTTACCTTTGGAGAGCAAAGTGCTGAAGCGACTTGGCCAAAGCCTGAGCAGGTGTCACTCCTGCAGCAAGTACCAAAACCATGTCTGTGTTCCCAAACCCATGTCTGTGTTCCCAAAACCCACACCTGTATTCCCAAAAACCACGTCTGTGCTCCCAAAACCACATCTGTGTTCCCAAAACCATGTCTGTGTTCCCAAAAACCACATCTGTGTTCCCAAAACCATGTCTGTGTTCCCAAAAACCACATCTGTGTTCCCAAAACCACGTCTGTGCTCCCAAAACCCTCGTTCATGTTCCCAAAACCACATCTGTGCTCCCAAAACCACATCTGTGCTCCCAAAACCACATCTATTTTCCCAAAACCACGTCTGTGTTCCCAAAACCACGTCTGTGTTCCCAAAAACTACGTCTGTGCTCCCAAAACCCCATCTGTGTTCCCAAAACCACATCTGTGCTCCCAAAACACCATCTGTGTTCCCAAAAACCACATCTGTGTTCCCCAAACCCACGTCTGTGTTCCCAACACCACATCTGTATTCCTAAACACCACATCTGTGCTCCCAAAACCACATCTATTTTCCCAAAACCACGTCTGTATTCCTAAAAACCACGTCTGTGTTCCCGAAACCCTCGTTCATGTTCCCAAAATCACATCTGTGTTCCCCAAACCCACGTCTGTGTTCCCAAAACCACGTCTGGGTTCCCAAAACCCTCGTTCATGTTCCCAAAATCACATCTGTGTTCCCCAAACCCACGTCTGTGTTCCCAAAACCACGTCTGGGTTCCCAAAACCCTCGTTCATGTTCCCAAAATCACATCTGTGTTCCCCAAACCCACGTCTGTGTTCCCAAAACCACGTCTGGGTTCCCAAAACCCTCGTTCATGTTCCCAAAACCACATCTGTATTCCCAAAAACCATGTCTGTGCTCCCAAAACCCACATCTGTATTCCCCAAACCACGTCTGTGCTCCCCAAACCACATCTGTGTTCCCAAAACCACGTCTGTGTTCCTGGCTCCTGTTTTTCCCCTGGAGCATCACCCATCTCCAGCAGCCATGGGTGAGCTCACACTCTCTTCTGTGTGTTCATTTTTGCACAAACATCTGGCTGGAGATCAGGTATTATTTGACATCCACGTTCCTGNTATCTCTGTTCCCAAGAACCACATCTGTATTCCCAAAAACCATGTCTGTGCTCCCAAAACCCTCGCTCATGTTCCCAAAACCACAGCTGTGCTCCCAAAACCACGTCTGGGTTCCCAAAACCCTCGTTCATGTTCCCAAAACCACATCGGTGTTCCCAAAACCACATCTGTCTCCCCAAAGCCACATCTGTGTTCCCAACACCACATCGGTATTCCCAAAACCACATCTGTGTTCCCAAAACCACGTCTGTGTTCCTGGCTCCTGTTTTTCCCCTGGAGCATCACCCATCTCCAGCAGCCATGGGTGAGCTCACACTCTCTTCTGTGTGTTCATTTTTGCACAAACATCTGGCTGGAGATCAGGTATTATTTGACATCCAGGTTCCTGCTTGGGAATCCTTGTTGCCCTGCTATTTCAGCCTTCTGATGTTCTAGTCTCTGAAATTCTTTTCCCATGGATTTTGCTGTAAATAAGAGAATTGTTTGTGCTAGTTTTATCTCTGTTTGCATTCCTTCTTAGAGGAGGGAATCTTTTGATGGACATCCGTTTTAGCCAATGTAATTGAAGAAGTGTTAACTTTGCCTACCAATCACTGAGCTTGTTTGAAATACTGTAAAAAAAGTAATTTAAAATAAATTATTAACTTTCAGAATTCTAACAGAGTCCATCTCTTCATTTCGTGTCCTACTGAGACAAATCCTGATGTGGATCCCTCCAAAACAAATCTCCCTTAGGAGGGGACAGTCCCAGGCAGGAGGTGCTGATTTGGTGTTAGGGTTTGATTCTTGACCCTGTTTTATTTCCAGGACAGGTCTGAAGGCTGCAGCTCCCTTCATCCCCTGGCACGTCCGGGAGGTCTGGGTGCTGGGGTGTTTTGGAGGGTGCAGGGTGCTCTCCCCTGCTTCTTCCTTGGCTCCAGTTGTGCCCATCAGCTTTACACCAACACACACTGCTCTGGCCGGGGCTGCAGCAGACCCCAAATAAACAAAGATGCAGTCAGAGAGTCACCCACAGTTACTGTGGGAATGGCAGGGAAGGGAATGGATACACCAGGTCCACTGGCTGCTCGCCTGCCTTGTTTCTGGAGCAGGTGAAACAACCTGGGGAAAAAAATATTTGTCTGTGCTGGCATTTCCCAGTTGTGCTTATACTGCAGTCAAATGATTTATTTTTTGTGAGTTAAAGACATCTTTAATTCTAATGCAGAGCTTAAACGGTCCTCATTTTGATTTAAAGATCCTCTGCTGCTGGCGAAACTTTTTTTTTGTGAGCTGTGCTGCCAAGGAAGCAGGCAGTTAATTGAAGGGCAGATTTCAGACAGCCTCAGGACAGGGGTGCTCACGTCCCTCTGGCTCAGCCACTGGAGGAACTGTGATGATTTCCAGTTGTCCCCATGGCAGAGGGAGTTTCTTTAATGAGCAAAAATGAAGAGAAGTTGAAGAAAACTGTTTTGTGGTGGTATTTTTTGTGTGTGTGTGTAATTGGTTGACTATTTCTCCTTCCCACTGAAGAGCTTTCACCACCATGGCTTTGAGCTGTCCTGTACTCCCCCTTTGCCTCTGATCAGCTGGGGAGGTTTTGAGTAAGTCAGACCCTTTCTCTGAGCAAGACTCTGCTCTTGAACTCAGGAGTAACACAAACCCCACCCAGGGCTGAACTTAGCAGGAGAGCTAAAAATTCCAGCGTGCTGCAATCATGCTGAGTGCCTGAGAAACTTCATAACCTGCTGAAAACAGGAATTCTTCTCACCAGTCCCCTTCCTTAGTCACAACTTCCCTGGTGCAGAACTGTAAAGCCCACAGGGAAAGGTGAGGCAGTTTTTGTTGGCCCAAACCCAGTGTTTGCTGGAAAGCTGCTGGTGCTGTGGGCAGGCATTCATCCTGGTGCTCTGACCTGTCCTCGAGGAGCTCAGCTGCTGGTGGATGTTGTTAATGACACAAAAATGTCGTGTAGGACACGAAATAACGAGACGTGGACTCGGAGAGCTTCTAAGAGCAAAAAGGGATTTATTTAAATTTCTGACTCCTTTATATAGTATTTCAAACAAGCCCAGTGATTGGTAGGCAAAGTCAACGCCTCTCCAATCACATTGGTCAAGACAGATGTCCATCAAGAAACTCCTCCTCCAAGAAAGAATGTAAACAAGACAAAACCACATGTAAACAAATCTAT
The DNA here is from genome assembly GCA_013400495.1 of Nicator chloris. Taxonomy (NCBI): domain Eukaryota; kingdom Metazoa; phylum Chordata; class Aves; order Passeriformes; family Pycnonotidae; genus Nicator; species Nicator chloris. The sequence continues at coordinate 314,705 of WAAE01007662.1, forward strand.
TATTTACAGAAAAGTGCGTGAGAAAAAGAATTTCCAAAGGTAGACATCAGAAGGCTGAAAAAACCAAGGTGACACATAAACACACGTGAAATCCCAGTGGAACCACGTCACTGTTGGACACAAAAAGACTGAGACAGACTTCACCATGTAGCGGGCTGAATACTGCTTTATTGAAACAAATGAAGTGGTTTTTATAGAGTGAAAAGACAGAGCTGAACCTAATTGATTAACACTATCACTGTGATTGGTTAATTAAAATCAACGCTTCTCTACATGTAAAACAAGTCAACAAACACTGGCTTCACAGGTTTGTTTAAATTCTTTCTCCAGGTTGTTTGTGGGAAAAATTATCGCTGGAACATTACTGCAGTTGAGAAAATCAGCCACAGTCTCCAGGAAAAAACTAAACCGAGACCCACATCACCAGAGGCCTTGTCTCACTTGGCTTCTCTGTGCCATCAGAGGAGACCCAAACTCATTTCCCACCAGACATTTACAATTGTTTTGCCACACAAATGGAGGGACATGCTCCAAATTCCAAACTTTGCTGTTCACTCTGAGTTAGAGGTCCTTTCTCCATGTGGAACTTGCAAAGTGTCAGGGCACAAGTAGCCTGGGGCCTCCAATTTTCCCAAAGAGAGGGTTATTAAAATATACAAGAGAATAGGTATTAAAGCACACAGCAGTAATTGCTACAGGAAATGGGAAAGGTTTTGATAACCTGTTGGAGAGAATAATTAGTCTGTGTCTGAGGAAAGTATGAAAGCATGAATTAGAGAACACAATGAGCCATATTTTTGTTTCCTGTGAATTGGTTTTGCCTTCAAATGAGCTGTTCTGCACAGAGAATTTGCCTTGCTATACCTAATTTGTTACTATTTAAAAATTTTTTGGAAATACAGTCCACTCCCAAGGTTTGGATGCCTGCAGACAGTCAAGTTGGTTAGTTGTGCTGAATTCCAGGCCTGAAATCAGTCAGAGCATGGCTTCACATGCTGGGGCCTCCAAGTGGTCTGTGAACAGCAAACCAAAAGGAAAAAGCAATTCTAATAATTCAAATTGGCTTGCTTTCTTCTCCTGTTAAATTTTCATGATTTAAACTCCTTTAAGATACTAGTGTGACTTCATTACTTCAGCAGCTTACAGGTAATAAAAAGCTGAAGAGCCCCAAATATCTCCTCATAAAGTGCCTTGATGTACTTTTAAAAAGCATTGCAAAATTCTCCTAATGAGCCTACCAGAGACAAGCAGTCAGAATGTAAAGGGCAAGAAATCTTCCAAATTTGGGCTGCTCCCTGCCCAGCAGTGTTTTGCTGAGCAGCTCTGAAGCAGCTGGAGAGAGGAGCAGGAGCTTCCCTGAGGGGTCTCACACCATGCTGAGCATCTCCACGTGGAAAACGGGTCCAGCTGCAGCTTCTGGGCACAGAGCAAATAAAATTGTGGACTTCTCACTTGTAACTGCAATAAGAGCAGGTTAATGGAGCTGCTGGGTGAGTCTGAGAAGGAGAAAAGTTTGGGAATGGCACCTGTCAGTGCCAGGCTGGAACAGGGAAGGAGAGGTTAAAAGCTCCAAGTGATCCTCCCAGCCCCTAAGCAGAGCAGGAGAGTTAAATGAAACGAATACATTTTAAAAGGATTGTTGAAGTCCTGTTTCTTGCTCAGGGAACAGGAATAGACAGATGAAATGCCGAAAATCTTATTTTAATGCATAGAAAAATAAGAGATGTGGCAGAGCAGAAGAGTCTGACTTGTGTCTTACCTAGGTACAGAGAGCCAGTTTTTGTAGGAGATGGAAATGCTTCCAAATACTTTACAAAAAATATGAGACAAAAACCTCAGTATTGGTACATCCCCTTAAGACCTCTTCTCTTACAGGTATCAACAAAATTTCTGAATGCAGAAAATCATATTCAGTTCTGGTTTAGAAATGAAGGAAACTGAGGCACAGAGCCCCTCAGCTGCAGGCTCTGCACCCAAGGTCCTGGGAGCTACAGGACACGAGGTCTTCTGGCTGCATCTCTGCTCACTTGCAAGCAGCTCGTGGCTTTACCCACTGGCCATGTCCCTGGGGAGGGCATTCATCCCCTAAAACAGTTCTTATCCTCTCCCCTGATGCTGTGCTGAAGCAATCAGGAGCCCAAAGGCTCCTCTTGCAGCTTCCCAGGAAAAAACCCCACTTTAATTAATGACCCAAAGCTCCTGTGGTATCTATTTATGGGAAGCCTTTTTGGGAAGGAATTAATGATCTTAATGTCTGTGAATCACAGAGCATGGTTAGAAAGGCCACTCACAGAGGTGTCTGAGGAACATTTAGATAGTCTTTAAATAAACCTGGGAGGTTTTTTTCCCCCTCCTGGCCTCTGTAAAAAGCACAGGCTGCATCTATACAGCTAATGAAATTTCCTGCTGATTGGACCCCAAACAATTACTACATCTTCTGATTGCTAATAGCTGGGCTGCTAAGGAGAGAAGAGGCTCTGTTAGGAGGCAGGGACCCAACAGAGAGCATCACAGCTGATGTCAGCTACTGCCCTCTCCAGTGTTCACCAGGAGCTCAACCTGTGTAAGCCTGATTGATCCCAGTGTGAGGCACCTGCAGCACTGGGATGGAGTTAATCAGGCCCAGCACGCTGCCCTGGGCTGTACATGGTGGTGGGAAGGATTTCTCAGCTGCAGAGAGGCAGATGCTCATCTATTCATTAGCAGCAAGTTCATCACTTCATCATTTCCCAGTGCAGATTAACTAGGAGACAAAAGGTTTCTTCTGACAGCTTTCTGGGCAGCTATTGTGGCCAGAAAAAGATAAGTCTCTGTGACAATGCTTTATTCTTCCAAAGTAAATGATGTGGTTCTTTCTCTTAACACCAAAACAAAGTGCTGCCAGCAGCCTGGTGTTTCTGGGGAGCACAGCAATAACGAACAGGGAAACGAAGCCCAAATCTTGGGAACAACTTTGTGCAGTAAAAACCTGAACAGCACAGCATCCAGACCACCAGGGTGAGCACACATCTCTCATGGGTAAGAGAGTCTGGAATAAAAATAGAGTTGTTACTTTTGTCAGCAAGCACCACCACCTCCCTCTGCCCCACAGATGGGCTGGGTCTGAATCCCTCACCCGACTGGTTTTAAGGGGGGAGGATGAAGAAGGGAAGCTCAGCTCAGTTGATACAGCTGTTATATTTATCCCAGGGCTCTGCTCCTCCCTTCACTGCCTCTTCAGGTCCTCTGGAAGCCTCTCCCAGGCACTGTTCCTCTTCCTGAGTCTGTGGTTTCACTCCTTGGGCAACAAAATATGCTGTGAAGGGCACAATGAGAATAAGGGATGTAAATTGGGTCTTTGCCTGTGGTCCATAACAACTCAAGTGTGTTAGTATTCAGGATAGGCTTTGAAGCTCCTGTTTTCTCCATATTCTGCAGGGAGAATGGTAAATCTGTGGAATTTGGGTGATATTTCCTATGAGGTTCATAATATGCTGTTGATTAAGTGGCTCAGTCTGTCATAAATTTGTTTAATAAAGAGATGTATTTCTGGTGGCACAGAAATGTTCTCATGCCACCAGAGGCTGGAATGGGATGGGAGCCATCTGAACACACCAGAAAGGAACTCTGGGGGTGACTTCACGTGACTCTTGTGTTGGTTGGATTTCTTGTGGTCTGCAAACTGCTTTGAATTTGGGGTTTTCCAAGAATGGAATAGCTCATTAATCCTGGCAGAGCGTTTACAATGCTGGTTCATACTGGGGTTCCTGGCATTGTCAGTGTATTTCTCCTTGTGCATTGATGCTTAATCTGAAGTGGAGTTTTGTCCAGAGTCCTTTTTTTCCATATATATTGTCATATTTTCCCAAACCTTTCACCATTACATTAACACTAGGGTGTGGAGGACACTTTTTGCTTTTACTTTCCATTCCTGTGGCAATGTTCTGTAGAGTGACTCTCTTCTGCAGATTTCATTAGAGAAAACAACCCTTTACCACTTTCTTCCAGCTGGCGTTCACCACTGCAAAATTGATCCTGTCTACTCCCAGAACCAAATGTCCTTATTTCCCTGATGACAGCAATTTACAGATACATCAAGTGGCTGTGGCCTTGATCTTGGACCTGGGTCCCCCAAGCTGAGTGCCCAGAGGGCCTTGTGCTGTGTATTGAAATTGTCTGGTTGACTCAGATGGGATGAGGAGTTTCCCCTGGAGATGCTCTGGAAAGAAAGTCAGCAGGGACTGAAAAACAAATAAGGTTTTCTTGTAGCTTGTTGCTTTGTTGGTTTCCTGTCAAATACTTTGATTTCCTTTATTCCTCTAAGGCTCAGTTCTGGTTTTAATGGAGCTGTGGGTAAGGTGTGTTATCTATCAGGCTAAAGCTCATCTTCCCAAAAGGAATATCTGTTTTCTTAAGCTCCTCTGCCATCTAAACAATTCACTTTCCTTTTCAAACCTCTTCTTTTTATCTGCCATGTATTTTTTTTTTCCTGTCAGGTTAGGTCTTTAGTCTCTCTTCCTTCAATTTTCTGTATCTCCTGCAAAATTTTCCCCCCTTTATCTTCAAATATGACTTTAATGCACAGTCCCTGGAGGCTCCCTGCTGGGAGAACAAGAAGCAGCTTTGTGAAGCATTAGCTTGTGCTTTAGTGAGGTTAATTTTCTGCTCATTAGAGAACAGCACTATCGTAAAGCTACCAGGGAATAACAATAAAGGTGGTGGGTGCAGGAGTTTTCTTTCCAAGGTCAGGATGAGTAACACACGAGGAGCGTGGTCTCTGAGTCTTCAATTGGTTGTTTATTATTTCTTATCTACTTCCAGACTCACAAGGTGTAAGTCCCAACTAACAATCTAGCAAAATGTCTGCTCTCTAACCCTTACCAAGGTGTTTTAAGTGCTAATTGTCCAATAACAAGGTGACACCTACATTATTTATTCNGAAACCACACACCCCAAACCTCTGTGCTATCCCCCAACCTCAGGAGCCTTTTCCAAGGCCTCAAGTCAAACGTGGTGCCTGCCTGAGGGTCAGCAGCCCTCAGCTCACAAAACCTGACATTTTCAGCCTTCAGGGTTCCACCAGTGGCTGTTTCTTCCCCCCTTTGTTCTGCAGCTCTACAGGAGCAGCAGCTTCAGGTTCCAGGTGGTTCCTCTGCTCCTGCCTGTGATGTGCAGCCCTCTGTGCTCCCAGCCAGAGCTGGAGAACCTCTGTTGGCCAACCAAAGACCATTTCAAATAATGCAATGGGTATTTAAATGAAATCATATTGTGGTTATGCAGTTCCTTGTGCTGAAGTGTAATCCATCTCCTCTGGCTGGAATGCACAAGGAGGTTTTTTTTGTCTGGCTTCTGCTGCTCAAACACAGCTCTCTGTGCTCCCTGATAAAATGTTAATGGGGCAGAACACAGGAAATGCAAATCACATGGAAAAGGAATTGGGCAGGAGAGGATGATGAGAGATTATTCTGATTGTGTGGCTGTGTTTAATTAGATTGGGACTCCAGCTCCTGTGGAACAGGACTGGCTGTGTTTTTGGGGATGTCTGACAGCAAGGACCTTCATATTGAGGAAGATGTTGATAGTGATTTGTTTACTTTACATAAATATCTCTTTTCCTTGCTAAGGACTGGTGCCAGCTGCAGCCTGTGGTTTCCTCTCCAAATTTGCATAGGAGAGGAGAGAAAGTGAGGGAAAAGATTGATTTGACAAGGCACTACTTTGCATTTATGGATAGGAAACCAAGATCCATCTGACAGCGAGGGCTTGTGAAGGTTTAAGACTGTGCCATGTAGTTTTTAATAGCATCAGCTTCTCCTGCATAATAGGGGACTTCCTGCTGTCAGTATTTCCTACTGGATGAGATGGCAAAGAACAATTACAAATGGGAATCATTTTAAAAAAGATGTTGGGAAGAAATTTTGTGTGGCTTTGAGGTTGGTAAGAGCCCTAAGGCAGCATCTTGTTAAAAGTGCAGGGCTGTCTGAGGTGTCTCTGTATCTCACCAGGCACTGGGAAAGGTCCCTGTGAGAGCCAGCTTTCTTATCTCCCCCTGATATTTCATCCTGCCTGTTCTCAGCAAGTTTTGGGGTGGGAGGTCTCTGATAGCTTTAAAGGGGGCTTTTCCTGGCAAAAGGAACAGCTCCAACAGCTCTTGCAGGGCTGATCATCTTCCACATATACTTCAGACAGTCATAAATACATTTCTTGACATTCTGGGCTGGTTACAACAAATGAAAATCTCAGTTATATGTACAGATCTAATGCTCAGCCTAGAAATTCCCAGAGGAAATGTATATATCATATGTGACCACCCAGAGATGTGCATATGGACACACACAGAGACATTTGCTGCTTTCGTGTGGCTGAAACACCCTAAATGCATTTGAGTAGTTTCAGTGACCAAATCTAAGACAAATGGGTTGTCAATGCTGCTGTGAGAGCAGGGGAAGTTGACCAAGTGGAAAGTCTCTCTGGGATTATGGATGCTTCCCTTGCACCTGCTTTCCACTGATAAGGGGCAGGAATAATAAATCCCCCTAAGATTGATCCTCCCTGGCCAGGAAGTCGTGTAGGTGAGAAGCAAGCTCGATCTGTAATGCCACTTGCTGAGAACAGTGAGCTTCAGCAAGGAAGAGGACAATTGGAGTGGAATGATGATTTTAAGAAAACCCAGGAAGAGTCTGGATTTCCTGCAGACAGTCAGCTGAATTAGAGCAATGTGTTCCTTTGAGCAGTGTGAGTCTCACAAGCTCCATACCTCTGGCTGAGAAAGAATCCAGACCCAGAGACTGGTTTCCCCTTGCTGGTGTGGGCCCATCAGCATCTGCTGCTCCAAACACATTTGGAAACTGATTTGGGTTTATTATTCCTTTTCTGCTGAGGGTCTGGATGATGCCTCATGCTGCTCTGCAGCCTTTCCACCAGCATCTGGCTCTCACGGAGATGGGGGGGTGTGAGGCACCTCCAAAGGTGGAAAAAGACCTTTTGGGGTTTAGAAGTGTTCAATCTGTGTAGGCACTTCAGCAAATCTTCTGGGCTCCCATTTGCCTGAATATGTCAGTTCATTTGGTTATTTGGCTTCCTGGAATGGCTCTCAGCAGCTGCTTTACCACAGCATTCCTGTGGTCTGTGCCTGACCTCTCTGTTCTCCCTTCTCTTCTTCCATGGAAATGGCAATAAAAGGGGTGGCTTAAAACTGTGGGGTTTTTTGGGAGGGGGTTCATAAGAGCTGTCTTCCACAGCAAGCCTGTAAAAATCAGTGGAAAGACATTGATGAATACAATGGATAATTAACCTGGCTGAGTTCTAAAGGGTTTTTTACTTCAGGATAGGGTGCACCAGCAGGCACCTTTTCCTTGTCCTTTGTATTTTATTCATCTGTCTGTCCGTTTTCTGTCTTTTTTCTGCCAGCTGCTTTTTGGTAAGAGATCAGTCTTGCAAAGGCGAAATAATTTCCATTCTTCAAAATCTGAGAGTGCAAAGTATTGCTGTGAAGCTCTTTCAAATACATTTCTACTGAATGAAAAGCCCTGCTGGGAAAAAAATCATAAGGCAGCAGAAGATACTGGCAACAGCCAGCTGAGCTGATATAAGAGCTCAGTATTCATGGTGGAGCATCCCGCTGTGTGCAGGGGGCTGAGGTGAAGCAAGTTCCCTCTCCAAGGGGGAGTTGGAGAATAAGTTGGAGAATAAAGCAGAGAAGCAGCTGGAGAAGTTTTTGGTAGAGCTGTCTTTGGGGATGATTCTCTGGTGTCTGCCCCTTGTTTCCTGTGCTCCTTGAATGCAGACTCTGACCTAACCAGGAACTGCTGGTTGGAAAGTGATCATTTCTTTCATCTTTTTCTCCCTCCTCACCCTTTTTCCAGCAGAAAATGTTGACTTCTTCCAAAAAACACAAGGAGAAACCACAGTTTTTTCAACCAAGTGCAAGATTTTTTGTGGGGAGAGAAAAATGGAGCAGATTCAAGTCCAGCTTCCTTGCAGAAGGTAGTTTTGCTAAAAAATGGGGGTGACTTTATATTCATAGTGAGAAATGAAGGCTCTTATCATGAGCTAAAGCCTGGTATCTAATTCTGGGCAAAAATCTCTGAATGTGATGGAAATTTTGACCAAGCAAGGAGAGTGACATGTGGACTCTGTAAGGCTCCTTGTTCTGGCTCTGCTTTTCAAATGTGCTCTGACAAAGGGTCACCTGCCAAAATCTTTCAGATGAAGAATTCCTTTTTTCCCCCTAAAATGAAGACAGCTGCTGCCTCTCACTTTAGCACTGATTTGGGTGTGTTTTGTTCATAGTTAGCTTTAACCAGAATAAACAATTCTGTCTAGTTCTGCTGCTTCTCATCCTGGCTCTGGCTTCCAATTTTCAGGGTGTGCCCTTGTCCCAAAGACCAGTCTGTGCTTATCCATAGAAAATGATGTTTCTCTCCACTTTCAAGGCCCTGTATCTAGCATGCATGAGACCTTTTTGTATTCATTCCAGAGTCCTTGTGAATCTTGGGAAACTGTGGAAACCTCTGAGCATGTGAAACCTCTGGCTGGATCTTGTCCCAACACAGAGATGTGATGGAGACACAAAACCTCTCTTCAGGTCAATGGTTTCAATGGGAGTGGGAGCAACACAAATGCAGCAGAAATCACAATTAATGATTCTTTAACAACTGAAAGGAAGGGCTTGATTTCTGCCTCTGCATTATGAGAAGTAATGAGGAATATTTCAGTGTGAAAACTGTCTTGGAGTCGTTGGTCCAAGGGGGGCAATAGGAGCATTCCACTCTGCACAAATGCTGTTGGAAAATCCACAGGACAAATGCAGCTATTTCACAAGCCATCTCCCAACTTTCATATTTTTCTCATTTCTGCCTGATTAAGATTTTCCCCAAAATGTGAAGATTGCTGTTAGTTTTTTCCAGCTGGAGATGGTAAATCACTTATTTGAAGCTGGACTTGCCTATTCAAGCAGTTTGTCTTTTAATGAGTTGCTGTGATCCTTATCTTATTTCAACCACACTGGCTCAGTGCCATATCCACCTTGTGGGAATTGAGGAATTCCCTGCTTGTGTCTGCTACAGTTCTTTGGGATTTTCCAAAAAGTGGAAGCCTTCTTTGAAATTTTGCTGGAGAGCTCAGTCCTGGAACTTTCAATGGCATCTGAATTCATTTTGAGCTGTGGTCTCACCTGAGCTTGGCATCGCCTCTTAGGGCCAGGATTACTTTGCACCAAGTCACTTGGATCAGAAAGGAAGGGAAGGAGGGTCTAACAGCACCCAGTTCTCAGTTTAGCAGACGTGGAGGTTCTTTAGATGTCTGTGCAAGGTCGTACTGAAGTAAGGGCCATTAGTGTCACACGTAGGGATTTTCAGTGCCACAAGCTCTTCAGAGGGTCACCACAGTGCAGTTGCTGCCTGGAGTCTTTCTCAAATGCTCTGGAGTCTGGCAGTGATGCTCCTGTGCTGCCACGGTGCCTCAGCTGGCCTCTCCTGTGTCTCTTCTAGCACAGCTTCCAGCCATGCATGTGGTTCCCTTCATCTTTCACATGGCATTGATTTCAGAGGAGTGTTTCTTATTTCAGGCCTCTCCCTTTCAATGTGATGAGGAAACCTATATTTTTTTTTTTAATTTTTTTTTGCTTACAAGATGATGTAGCATACATTCTTCGGAGGGTAATTTCACTGATTCTCCTTCAGTGTGCTGACAGCACAATTATCATCTCACTTGACAGCTGCTCCCTTGAATTTTAAACATCCAAAACACATCCAAGGGCACTGGAGGAATTCAGTGGTACTCCTGTCTGTTGTTAAGAAGCGTTGAGCTTCTTTGGAAGGGGAAAGGATTTCTGCAATCCCAGGGAAGACTTTCCACAGCGTGTAGATGGCAGCTCTCTGATGAGAAGGGATTTGGGAAATATCCTCAGATTTAAGAATGAAAACTACAAGCAGCAAATTACCAGAAAGAGCAACTAGGAGCAAAGGAGATAAAACAGAAAAATAAGGGATGCTTTGCTTTGACTTTCCTTCACAGGTCCTGGCCACTTCCAGCGTGGTGTGGGAAAAGGAGTTGAAGCATAATCAGACCCTGTGGGTGATCACACAGCTGCTCCCAGTGACATTGATGCCTGTGGGGCTTGGACCCCTTGGCAAATCTTTGATATGGAAACAGCAAAAAGAATGAGGAACTTGTCAGTTGGAGATTCAGTAAATGAAACCTGATTTTTGGACCACCCAAACTCAAATGTGGTGTTTTGGAGGTATTGGTGTTTTAACCATCTGCATTCATGGGATGGGGCTGAATCCCTGCTAGCAGGCAGAAAACAAGGGGTGAGACTTCAGCATCTCCAAAGAGTTGTTTCTCTGTCATCCATCAGTTCTTTTCTTCTCCCTCTTGGTAAGATCCTTAGTTTGTTCAGCAAAATGGGGGAAAAAAGGGTCAAAACTTTCAGAAGGAGCCTTAGATACAAATGGCATTATGCTTTAGTTGTTTGAGTGTGCTTGAGATGGGAAACATTAAAGACCCTTAACCTCAGGATGTTTTTACAAGTCCAATTAAACCAACCATGTGAATATTTACAAGTAAAAAGCACTGGGAATCACTAAACAGGTATAAAAAAATCTGGATGACTTATCATGAATTGTGCCTTATCATTTTTAATGCAGAGAGCATTAATCTTTCCTCCCTGAAGGCCAAGATGCTTTGTCAGAGCTTCAGGGAACAAAGGTTGGGATCTCTCCAGTGCTTGCTGTGTTTCCCCATTCTGCATGGAGGAGTCTTTTTGTGGTGCCTGTAGCATCTTCTGTATTAACTGATGAAACATGAGATAAGGAAACAAATGTTAATGAGATAATTTCATTTAATCCAGGCCTGAGGTCTGCCTCCCTGTTGCCTTGGAGACAACACAGCCCTTTTCTGGAGGGATGTGAATGGGATTTGCCTGAAAAGTGCACTTGAGTTTGTTCTGCACCTTTCCAGCAGCTCGTGCAACTTCTGGTTTAGGACCATAGCAAGGGCTCTCTCTGCTCTTTCTACATCAGAAATATGGACATGTTTGCCAATAACTGAATTTTCTGTTCATGTTTGACTAAAAGCTGAGGCCAAAACGCTCAGGTTTATGGTACCCACTTAGTAGGAGGGATGGTTTAAGCTGAAAAAGCATTTTTACTAGCACTGGTTGCAGAGAGGTGCTTAGGACAGAGCCCACCTGGGTGCAGAGCACTCATTCCAAAAACCACACTGTGGCCCTGAAGAGGCTGGTGGGATCCTGCAGCCCTCCCTGGGAGGGTCAGCAGTGGTTCACATTTGAGCAGAGGGAATTCTGGTTCTGCATTTCTGTGAGAAGGAGGACTGTGATGACAGACTCTGGCTTTTTGTGCATTCTGCTTGAGCACTCCTGCAGAACACCCTGCTGGGCAGCCTGAGGACTCAAGGACTAGAAAGGATTCATTCATGTGAGCTTTCTAACCAGTATTCACCAAAATTGGCAACAGTTTCCCGTCATTACCTAAAATTAATATAATTTGTTCCTCATTCCATTGCCAAGGAATGAACTGATCAGCCCTTCCCACTGCCAGTCACTTCTTTAATTTCCCCCCCTTTGTGATCAAATGAAACTGCCAAGATCCAGCACCTTCCTTCTTGGCTGATTTAATGACTTTTGAATCTTTGTCCCAGCTTTACCTTTTGCTGTCCACCACAGCTGCAAAGTTTCCCTGGGTTTCCTCCTCTGAGGAGGTTTTTGTCCTCATCTCCTACAGACGATGCTGTGGATGGAAGTTTTCCATTTCCCCTCTGTGCTCCAGCTGCCCCCCAGCAGCACCACCAGCATCCTGCTGTTCCCACCCCCCCAGCAGCAGGTAGGAGCAGGTTCCTGATGGATGCACACTGATATCCTTCCCTTTGGAGCACAATCTCCTTTGTAATATCGTGGACTACGCTGATTGTTCGAGGCTGTGTTTGCCATTGTACACGTTGTACTTACTGTGCTTTCAGCCTGGGCAATCAGCAGGATATGGGAAGGAATCTTTGGCACCTTTGCTTAGTGATTAGTATTTGTATAGCACTTGAATGCTTCAAATGCTTTAAGAGGGATAAGTAGTATTATTAACAATGACATGCTTTACTATACAGAATGGAGCTTGTGCATATTTGTGGTGATAATCCCCAGTCCTCTCTTTATCAAACATTGTTGTGTTTCTGATCTGCTTCCAGCTTATCTTCCTCACACCTGTCAAAGCACTCTTCAAACAGCTTTTCTTCTTCCTCTGATTAAAGGCACACACACAAAAGGATTCCTCTTGGCACAGAATGCATCCTTCAGGTTTCTGTGACCATGCCCAGATGTGGTGGTCTCTAAGCCATGTTCAGAGACTTTGATCTAATCAGGTTTCCACTAATCTCCTTGTCTATTGCTGACTTAAGATCTGCCATTTATTAAAACCCATTTTGTTTTCAGCAGCATTAGGGGTTTGATCTTCCTGGAGGAGTGCTTTCCTGTGTGCAGGTAATGTTTCATCTCTGCTTTTTACAAACCGATCTATTTTTATGTCACTCCCTGTAGCTTCTTGTTGGAAAATCAGCTCTGTGGCTGAGGAGGAAATTAATAGAGACACAGAGAACATTTTTCTTAATGGCTGAGGCAGACTTGAGGCAGAGTTTCCCCCCTTCTATCTCAAGTTGAAAAAGCTGGGTGAATTTTCTGTGTGTTTACCTGCTTGAATTTTGAGGAGGTTAGGGCAGGAAGGATGTCTGGAGGAGATGAGCTTTAATGGAGGTGGAGGAGGCTGTGCTTTTTAAGTGACCACTGTTCTCCTTTGGCAGGGCCCCTTTCAGCCCCAAAATAGCTCCATGCTCAGTAGCACGTTGGCATCAGCAGCCTTCAAAGTGTTTTAAAATGTACAGGAGCCAGCAGAGGTTCATTGCCAGCATCTGGCCTTGGGTGTTTTTGTAGAACCTGCTCAGGTTTCCAGCGCTGGTAGCAAAATATTGGTGTAATCACAACCTTTCTGCTGCTTTACCAGGAGACAAGGAAGAGAAACAGCATTTCCTGGAGAAAGGGAGGCACAAAATGTCCAATCTGGTTAGTGTGGCATCTGTGTAGTTATCAGCACGACTCAGAGGAAGGGTTAATTCACAGACAGCTGAGCAGAAACTAAATTACTTACTAAATTACTTGGGTCTTCCTCCTCCAGCCTGGGTCTCCCTGTGCTCCAGACCCCCAATTTTCCTGGAGCAGAGTCCTGAGCACATGGCCTGGGGAGCAGAATGGAGCTGTGGGGCTGGTGTCAGGCTAGATCAGAAACCAGAGCCATCAGCCCTTGTTGTGGGATGGAGATGCCACTTTTAGGCACATCTTGCTTCTCTAAGTGTCCATTTTGTAAATTTTTGCCCTGATGGAGAGAGCTGTTGAGCATTTCTTTGTCTTCTGTACTCAAATGGACAGTGAGGATATTCAGGTCTTGCAGAAATTGATTGTCTCCAGTTGATTATCCAAAGTGACTTTTCAAACCCTGTGCCTCCCTCCCATTCTGACTGACATCCCGGGGTACATACACCTGGCCTAGTGCTCAGAAATGCAGAAAAGACTTTTCCCTCCTATACACATGAGATTTTTTTCCTATATAATCTCCTTTTTGACCTGATTCTCTTAGAACTTCCAAGACTCAGTACTGCAAAGGCCCCAGGAATGTGAAAATACCTTAGTGGAGTATGCTGCAGGGAAGATTCAAACCTTCACAGAAAATTAATTTTTTATTTTTAGAACTATGTGATGACCAAAATCAAATTCTCAAAGCCTTGCCAATAAGAAAACCAGCAATATTGGGTTGAGGTTTCTCTTTCAATTACCTGCAGCATTTTCAGAGGCTTGAGAGTAAACAGCAATTCAAGCTGCCTACTGCTCAGAGGCTTTAATTAACTCTAATGATAATTGCAGATCATGTGTTGCCATTTTGGGCAACAATTACACAGCTTATGTGGGGATTCTTGTGTGGGAGAAAAGTGGTGTGGGGAAAACGCCCCTGGTATCTGAATATTTATTTATATATTCCTGCTAAACTTGGATTTTATTAGAGAGGAATCTGCTTTCTGTGTTGAGAGCACTGAACAGCACGAGGTGCTCCTGCCATGCACACTCAGGCCAAACAGAGCCCGGTTTGCTGTTTGGTTTTATTCTTTATCTTGGTTTGGAAAGACAGGTGTCTGCCAGGGAGCTGGAGCTTCCCTGGGAATGGGGAATGTAAACCCACCACCTCCAAATTGTTATAACTTTGAAATTCAGGGGCTCTCAGGCAAAGATAAGGGAATAGGATTAACAGTTCTTTAGTAGGAATATTAAAAATATAAATGTAGTAGTACAAAAAAGCAAACAGACAAAAAGAAACCACTGACAGAGTCAGAACACAACCTGACCCCCTGTTACTCAGGGTGTTGGCAGCAGCCCAATCCAGCCCTCCTGCAGTGACAGATGTGGTTCTGTTGGAGCAGAGAGGATCCTGTAGAAGGGTGGAGTTTTCCCTGAAGCTCCAGTGGTGGTGAGATGGGTCTGGTTCCCCTGGGAATGCTGTGCAAACAGGCTGTGCTGGAGTTCTGAATCCCAGGTTTTATCCAGGTGGGAATGCTGGGCTCCTCCCCTGGGTGCAGCATCTCCCAGTGGGATGATGGAATTTTCTCAGCCCTGCAGTGAGCCTGGATGGCCCATGGACAGCAGATCCCCCTGGAGGGAGGATGGGTGGTGGGAGAGATAAAGAAAACACCTCCCCAACCCGTTTCAAGAGCTGGCAACAGAATTCCTATTTTGGTTACATCTTGCATTGCAGCCCAAGGCATTCTGAAAAAGCAGAACTGATCTCTCTGTTCAGCATTTCAAGAATCTTTCCAAATGGGGACGCAAAGATTGAATTTTCCTTGGAAACACATGAACCTAGAACGGATCCATGTTGTTGTAAGAAGCACAGACCATTTCTAAGAGAACAAGCTAATAAAGGTTGGCCCCTGTGGGGGTTTAGGCTCTGAGATTCCTTCAGCTGTCCTGAAAAGCCCAGCTGAAGTGGGGCTGGTTTTGGGAGCACAAGCAGCCTCATTCTGTGGATGTTCTCACATAGGCCTGCCTTTATTAGTTTTGGAAGATTTCTTGGATGTTTAGTGAACAAACATCACTCCACTGACAGCCAACCTCAAGCAACCTTAGAAGCTTTCTTTCAATGTACCTTTCTTCTGCCTTCCCCTCCGACTCCATCAGAATTAAAATAATTCAAGGCTCGTGGTGTGTTAATCTCATCCTAAAAATGGGGCTCCAGCTCCTTGGGGTTCCTGTTGTCTCTGTTGTAGGGAAGTTCTCACAAGTCTCCTGCTCACAAGAATCCCTTCTGAAAAAGGAGCATTTCAGTTTTATTTCAAGAGGTTGGAAATGGTTCCCCATTTCTCAGTGGGAAAACTTGCTCAGAGTTCATTTTCCTTTTGTGTTTGTTTTTTTTTTCCCCTGAACATATTTGATAGATTTTCTTTGAGTGCTCTGTTTTTGTAACACAGACTGTGACATCATCTCTAAATGTTGTAGCCCACATTTATCAGCAATCAAAAGCATAAAAGAGCAGATGAAAGCTGGATTCTTTTGCTTTTGACTAGAAGAGGTTGAAAAAGAGCTTCTGCCATGGAGACACAAAAGAACCCTCCTCACAGTGGCTGTTGTGAAGGCAAAAAACATGGACATTTTGAAAACTAAGCTAATGGCCTTATTTCAAAAGTCAAAACAACGCTGCCAAAACATTTCTGGGGTTTTTTTCTGCTTTCTGATATTAGAAACCATATCAGATGGGCAAAATTTTTGACAGGTAAATTTCAGGAAGCGTTTTACTCCAGAGGATCAAATGGGATAGTTGCATTAATTACTCATAAACCCTGAGTGGCACTTATTGCTTGGAAAGGATGGAAACAAACAAACAAAGACAATCTGTTAAAAGCTTGTTAGAGCTTCAGTATTTGGTAGAAATATTTCATTAAGCTGCAGAGACCATGAGGTGATTTAATAAATCTTTTCACATCTGTGCCGTGTCCTGGTCTTAGATAGAAGAAAGCTGATGCAAGCTGAAGGGAGAATTTTTTTATTTAATTCATATTCTCCTTTTCAGTTTAGCCTTATTCCTTCAGCCTAAGGGCTCTTGCACAGGTGACTTCTATTTGAACTGTGAGTTTCACCTGATCTGATACCCTTTGGGGACATCCTGATGAGTTTTTACAAAAATTTGGGTGTGAGATGAAGGAGAATCAAACAGAGCAAACTCTGAACCAAGTACTATGCCACCATAGTTCTCATTTTTGTCATTTCAAGTTCAAAGGGAGATAAGGACCCTTTTGGACATAGATTGCAGTTGCTGGGTGTCTTTATCAATACATTTCTTGGTGACTATTTGATGCTGAGGCTTGAAAGGTTGTTGAGTCCTGTTCTGCATCGACTTCAACCAGGTACCACTTGTCCAATAAAAGGCCTGGAAATGATTCTGAGAGCATTTTCCCCCCACGTGGTGCCTGCTGAGTGTGTCCATGTGTACTGTGGGCATTGTCCATTCAAGAGAAAACCCCCACACTCAAAGCTGTGCTTTGTCATCACCAGTTATGAGTTCTCCAACAGTGCTGATGCCTCTAGAATGTTGGGAGACAGCTCTTGCCTCTTACCATGACATAAAATCATATCTAATCATGAAGAAGAAGGCCAAACTTGAAGGGTGAAATTAGCTTTGAAGCCCTGCTGGTAGTGCTGGCAAAGAAGAGTGCTTTGAGCCGTGTGCTCGAAAGTAGCACAGCAAGGGGAGTGTACCCCAAGGTTCTAATAAATGTGGGAACTTTGTAATTATCCCTGGCTATTGTATGGTAATCAGAAGTGCAGTCTTGCAAACAGCTGGGCCACTGCTGTGCTATAGTTATTTTTTTTCTCTCTGCAGCTCTGCCAGGAAAAGACCATTAATTAGAGCTTCAATGCTCCAATGACCCTCCACTCCAGTCTCAGAAGTTGTATTTTCTTCTCCCTCTTTCCTTCTTTGTTCATCTCCCGGAGTTTACTCTTTTTCAGGACTGTACAATCTTCACCTTGGTGTGGTTCAGACTCCAGCAAGTTCTCGAAGCTTGTGTGTCCCCACAACATGGTCTTTCAGGAAAAGTCCCTGTTCACGTGTCCTGCTGACCTTCAGAAGTAAAATGTTTTCACTGCAGTCTTTTTTCACTGTAAAATAACTGGGTGAAGCTTGTAAGCACCAGTGGAACCATTATATTTATTGTTCTTGTCAATTTTGTCAATGCTGAGCCTGAGAAATGATGGTGGATGTTGGAGGTGTGTTCTGGATCCTGTTACAAAGGGAAGGTTTTGACTTTGGGGGCTTTTTTCACATCAAATCTGAAACAAGGAATCTGTTTTTCTTGGGTTTTTAGGGTGGTGGTCTTACCAAACAATGTGTTAAAACAACATGATGAAGTTTATCAGCAAAGAAAACATAAGGAGGAATTGCATTTCTAGTCTTAAAGTAGATTTCATGACACCTTTTTCCTTCTTTGTTGGTCTTAGGCTTTATCTCCATCCCCAGATCTTTCTCCACAGCCTCAGGCAGGGTGCAATATATCTACACCTGTAACATTTTCTGATGTCTGGTATTTTTTGTTGGTGCAATTAAGTCCTCTTTGGGCTAGGAGAATGTGTGTTCATCCTCAGTTTGCCCAGGAAAACTGGATGCATAGCAGCACAATAAATTTCCCAGAACAAGGTCCTGTGCTTGTGACATAAAAAAAAATACAGACTGTGAAAGAAATGAAGGGAAACAGATTGGATGGGAGTTAATTAGGGTGCCTTTATTGTCAGGTGTTGATGAGCACAGGAGGAGGATGTCAGATCTATAAACACATGAATTAGGATGCCTGGCTATAACCTGTCACTTCTTGTGCTAATGGTGAGCTATGGGCACATTGAGAGCTGGAGGTGACAGTGGCACTCAGGCCAGCTTAACTGAGATGGATGTGGGAAGAGGAGCCTGGGCTGTGCAGGTGGGTGCTGGGACTGTTCTGTGGGAACTGAAAAAGCAGAGGACTTTCAGAGCATTGCAATAAGCTGACAGAGATAGAGGTTTGAAACAGAGCTGAATTTTAGGCCTTGAAATATTTGGAGCATAGAAAGTTTCTGAGCTACGAAAAATATAGAACAAGCAACTCTTGTCTGCTGTGAGGTGTACGTGTAGTGTTCAGTGATTGGCTTAAGTAGACACTTGTAAGCTTTTAGCATTGGCCTATTGTTTAAAAAGCTTTTAAAAGGCCTTGGAACAAAGAGAACTTTGGCTGCTGTTGCTACGGCATGAGTTTTACCATCTTTTGTGTCTCTGCCTTCACTGAGACTGACAATGGAATAAAAAACTTGTGGAACGCCTCTCAGTTGCCCCATCCCATTATTGGATCACAGAATCACAGGATCACAGGATTTCTAGGTTGGAAGAGACCTTCAAGATCACTGAGTCCAACCCATCCCTAACACCTCAACTAGATCATGGCACCCAGTGCTACATCCAGTCTTTTTTTAAACACATCCAGGGATGGGGACTCCACCACCTCCCTGGGCAGACCATTCCAGTACTTTATCACTCTTTCTGTGATAAACTTTTTCCTAATATCCAGCCTCTATCTCCCTTGACGCAGCTTGGGGCTGTGTCCTCTTGTTCTGTCCGTGCTGCCTGGAGAAAGAGACCAACCCCCAGGTGGCCACAGCCACCCTTCAGGAGGTTATAGAGAGTGATGAGGTCACCTCTGAGTCTCCTTTCCTCCAGGCTAAACAACCCCAGCTCCCTCAGTCGTTCCTCAAACGATATTGGTGATTAGATCCAACACTGTTCTGCCCTGCCCCTGCTGACTGTCCTTGCTCACAGCTCTGCCCATCCTGTCCTTGCTCCTGGGTCTTTGAGGGTGTCAATTGATGCTTCTGTCAGAGCTGGCAAGCAGGAACCCAAAGCTTCTTTTACTCAGCCTGGCTGTGCTGGAGTTTATCTGAACTGTTGTTCGTGGTGCACAATGGACTCCCCAGAGCAAGCTGTTGACTGCAGCAACAATAAGCAGCCTCTGAGAAATCTCACATCACAGCTCTGCAAGAAGGCTGTGTGATGCTAATTGCTCTGACTCAAGGGCAAAGCAAACTTTAATTTATAAATTCATTATTGTGCTCCAGCGATGGCCGTTATTGGCTTCTCGCAGGTGATTGTGCTGCTGGAAACTCCTCTGATCAGGAGCAAAATTATTTATTAGCAACCAGTCAAAATCAGTGAAGCATCAGCTCTGCACATATCAGTAAGTGAAATAATTAATCCAAGCTCCAAAATACTAATTTATTGGTACAGTGTCCTGTAACAGCAGTAATGGAGGCAGCTGTGGGTGCAGAGAGAAACAGATGGGATGCACATCTGGAAATAGGAAATATTGCCCTTTGGCAGAAGTTTCCTGGCCCGTTGTGAACAGAGACCCATCCCCATTCAGAGAATCAGATGTTTCAGGGCTGTGAGGTTCATCCCTCTTTGCTGCCTCTCTCTTGGACCTCTGAAAGGTTCCTGTCCTGGAACACGTGGAGCCCTCCATAACTTGGTCAATGTATTGGAACCACTGAGGGTTGTCATTGGTTACACTGCCCCAGGTGCCCAGCCAAGTTCTCTGGAATTTTAAACAGGATGCAATTGAGCTACCTGGGCTATACCAATACAGGAATAACAACAGCAAAGAGCTTCTGGTTCCAAAAGAAAAATACCGGATTTTTTTGAGGGCTTGAGGACCTAGGACACAATTTCCTTCTGAAAAATTTCTGACATGATTTTGGAAGGAATTGCACTATCCAATGAAATGTACTTTCATGTCTTTTTGAGTAGCATTTATTTTATAATTATGTTGTGTGAAAGTCACATTTAGAGACCCTAATGAGAATTTAAGATCCCATTAGTCAAGCTGATCTAATGAGACATTTGATACCGATGAGACAGTGGAAAGAAGGCATTTCTTATTAAATAGCTCATTTATGTTTTCCAAATGGTCAAAAAACCTTGAGTAACTATTCCCCTGGCTCTCCTTTGAGGAAAATGATTATGGGTTAAGTGCTTGGTTTAATTATTTGTCCATTCCTTTCTGTGAGCACGAGAGCTCACAGGCTGGCATCACAGCTAATGTTGTACATGGAGCACAACACCTGGGACTTCTGTTGTACTTGTGGGGAGGATTTACATGAAAATCTTTAATACTACAAGCAGGGAAAAAAAAAAAAAGCAGGATACTTATTTTGATTAACAGTTTAGATGTCGTAGAGACAGGTTTATCAGAAAAGGAAAGTTTTAAAGTTTTTGGTAACTCCTAATGGAAAATGCAAGAGGTTGCTAAGGCATCAAGCTGACTCGAGGCTCTTCAGTGAGGGGAGGAGAGCACACATTATATGGGAAAGTGCCAGAATCAGAGGCTGAGAATCCTGCTTTTCTTGTCCCAGGAATAAGCAACTGTCATGACAATCAATAAAAATTGCAGAGAAATTGCAGAGCTGTCCCAAGGGTCTGGGGACCATGAACCCCAAGACGTGGATCAAATCTAATCTTAATAGAGAGGAAAGTGAGGATTGGCTTAAATGCTCCTCTCTTGGAAGAATTTAGAACCATTCAGGATCTTTGGAAATTCGCCTCCAGAACTAGAGTGCACTCCAGGAGTCACAGTTTAAGCATATTTTGTTATAAAACACATTGCAGATGATGCAACTCCCTTTAATAGTGATGGTAATGTCTTGCAGTGGCCTACGGTCCCTTCCAAAATAAAATCAGGGCCAGCCTGAATCTTGGCTCATCCTTTTCTCACTTTGAACTGTGAACTGCTCTTTGCCCTTCAAACTAGACTTGGTCTGCAAGAAATTATCTGGGGAAATGCTGGCAAGTGCTAACTTTTCCACAGCCATTAATAAACCTGTGTTCCAAACAAACAGAAGCAAATTTCCTTTCCTTCTCTAATGAATCCCTAGAGGGAGTTGTGGATTCTGCATATAAATGGGCTTTGCTCAGATTGTGTCTTTAAGTGTTGTGTTTTGTCCCTTTTCCTGCTCAGCTCAGCAGGGTAAACTCTTTACCTGCTTCCCAAGCTCCTGTATCACCTCTCTGTGTGAAATTACCAGCCAAGCACAAGATGCTCCAAGGTGTTTAAAGCTGAGCAAACAGCCCAGTTAAAATCAGCTGGCAAGTGAGCAGGGACCAGCCCTGCCTGAGGATCCCAGTGTCCTTACATGATTCAGGGTGGCTAGGAATAACAACACAGGCTCCAAGGTCTCAGAAGGCAAATCTGCTTTATTAGACAAACACACTCTTTTATAGACAGTTACGAGAAAAGAGACAAGATTGGACACTCAGAACAACACTTCTTTGTAAACATCTTGTAAACAAGTCTGGAAAAACCAGCAGGTGCAAAAGATTGTTTAAATTCTTCATTCAGTTTCCTTACAGCTTCCCAATGTTTTGGGAAAACTTCTCTCTCTCACAGGCCTTACTGCTGCTCTGATGCTTGAGAATTTCCCTTCGACTAAGCTTTAGCATCCACATCCCAGCTGCAAACCCTTCTGGTTGGATTTCACTGTGGGCAGTGGCTTGTCTGCTCCCACCAAGGTCACTCAGGCACCTCAGCTTTTTGCACCCCCATCTCATCCTCCTCTTGCTGGCACCCCAGGGCTGTGAGGTGCCTGTGGGGACTTGTCTTGGGCTGCAATGCAAGATGTAACCAAAAGTATGAATTCTCTTGCCAGCTGTTGAAACTGGTTGGGGAGGTGTTTTCTTTATCTCTCCCACCACCCACCCTCCCTCCAGGGGGATCTGCTGTCCATGGGCCATCCAGGCTTCTCGGGTTTTAGTTTCCCAAGATATGACAGATGAGAGTCTTTTTTCCCTGAATGCCCCGTGGTGAAGCAGAAGAAGAGTCAGAGGCTGCCATTTCAGGTTTTCTTGGTTGTTTATTA